>JAESIX010000054.1:0-207442 GCA_016802215.1 Brachionus paranguensis | reverse complement strand
AAACGGAAAAAAATCAAACAATGCCTTCTAGAAGGTGCGATTTCGAAAGCCTTTCTTTGAAAGAATCTCACTTAAAGGTCCATTTCAAATGTGATTTTTAGAAGGAACATCCTGGAAACGAATTGTCTGAAAGCATCATCTTGAAGGACTTCTCCGGTTAAGGCGTTTAATAAAAACATTTCTTGAATTATACAAAACGGAAAAAAATCTAACAATGCCTTCTTGAAGGTGCGATTTCGAAAGCCTTTCTTTGAAAGAATCTCACTTAAAGGTCCATTTCAAATGTGATTTTTAGAAGGAACATCCTGGAAACGAATTGTCTGAAAGCATCATCTTGTATGACTTCTCCGGTTGAAGCGTTTAATAAAAACACTTCTTGAATTATACAAAACGGAAAAAAATCAAACAATGCATTCTTGAAGGTGCGATTTCGAAAGCCTTTCTTTGAAAGAATCTCACTTAAAGGTCCATTTCAAATGTGATTTTTAGAAGGAACATCCTGGAACCGAATTTTTTGAAAGCATCATCTTGAAGGACTTCTCCGGTTAAGGCGTTTAATAAAAACATTTCTTGAATTATACAAAACGGAAAAAAATCTAACAATGCCTTCTAGAAGGTGCGATTTCGAAAGCCTTTCTTTGAAAGAATCTCACTTAAAGGTCCATTTCAAATGTGATTTTTTGAAGGAACATCCTGGAAACGAATTGTCTGAAAGCATCATCTTGAAGGACTTCTCCGGTTGAAGCGTTTTATAAAAACACTTCTTGAATTATACAAAACGGAAAAAAATCTAACAATGCATTCTTGAAGGTGCGATTTCGAAAGCCTTTCTTTGAAGGAATCTCACTTAAAGGTCCATTTCAAATGTGATTTTTAGAAGGAACATCCTGGAAACGAATTGTTTGAAAGCATCATCTTGTATGACTTCTCCGGTTGAAGCGTTTAATAAAAACACTTCTTGAATTATACAAAACGGAAAAAAATCTTACAATGCCTTCTTGAAGGTGCGATTTCGAAAGCCTTTCTTTGAAAGAATCTCACTTAAAGGTCCATTTCAAATGTGATTTTTTGAAGGAACATCCTGGAACCGAATTTTTTGAAAGCATCATCTTGAAGGACTTCTCCGGTTGAAGCGTTTAATAAAAACACTTCTTGAATTATACAAAACGGAAAAAAATCTTACAATGCCTTCTTGAAGGTGCGATTTCGAAAGCCTTTCTTTGAAGGAATCTCACTTAAAGGTCCATTTCAAATGTGATTTTTAGAAGGAACATCCTGGAAACGAATTTTTTGAAAGCATCATCTTGTATGACTTCTCCGGTTGAAGCGTTTTATAAAAACACTTCTTGAATTATACAAAACGCAAAAAATTTTTCAATGCCTTCTTGAAGGTGCGATTTCGAAAGCCTTTCTTTGAAGGAATCTCACTTAAAATTCCATTTCAAATGTGATTTTTAGAAGGAACATCCTGGAAACGAATTGTTTGAAAGCATCATCTTGTATGACTTCTCCGGTTGAAGCGTTTTATAAAAACACTTCTTGAATTATACAAAACGGAAAAAAATCTTACAATGCCTTCTTGAAGGTGCGATTTCGAAAGCCTTTCTTTGAAAGAATCTCACTTAAAAGTCCATTTCAAATGTGATTTTTAGAAGGAACATCCTGGAACCGAATTTTTTGAAAGCATCATCTTGAAGGACTTCTCCGGTTAAGGCGTTTAATAAAAAAACTTCTTGAATTATACAAAACGGAAAAAAATCAAACAATGCCTTCTTGAAGGTGCGATTTCGAAAGCCTTTCTTTGAAGGAATCTCACTTAAAGGTCCATTTCAAATGTGATTTTTAGAAGGAACATCCTGGAAACGAATTTTTTGAAAGCATCATCTTGAATGACTTCTCCGGTTAAGGCGTTTAATAAAAACACTTCTTGAATTATACAAAACGGAAAAAAATCAAACAATGCATTCTTGAAGGTGCGATTTCGAAAGCCTTTCTTTGAAAGAATCTCACTTAAAGGTCCATTTCAAATGTGATTTTTAGAAGGAACATCCTGGAAACGAATTTTTTGAAAGCATCATCTTGAAGGACTTCTCCGGTTGAAGCGTTTTATAAACTCACTTCTTGAATTATACAAAACGGAAAAAAATCTTACAATGCCTTCTAGAAGGTGCGATTTCGAAAGCCTTTCTTTGAAGGAATCTCACTAAAAGGTCCATTTCAAATGTGATTTTTAGAAGGAACATCCTGGAAACGTATTTTTTGAAAGCATCATCTTGAAGGACTTCTCCGGCTGAAGCGTTTTATAAAAACACTTCTTGAATTATACAGAACGGAATAAAATCAAACAATGCCTTCTTGAAGGTGCGATTTCGAAAGCCTTTCTTTGAAGGAATCTCACTTAAAGGTCCATTTCAAATGTGATTTTTAGAAGGAACATCCTGGAAACGAATTTTTTGAAAGCATCATCTTGAAGGACTTCTCCGGTTGAAGCGTTTAATAAAAACACTTCTTGAATTATACAAAACGGAAAAAAATCTTACAATGCCTTCTTGAAGGTGCGATTTCGAAAGCCTTTCTTTGAAGGAATCTCACTTAAAGGTCCATTTCAAATGTGATTTTAGAAGGAACATCCAGGAAACGTATTTTTTGAAAGCCTCATCTTGAAGGACTTCTCCGTTTGAAGCGTTTTATAAAAACACTTCTTGAATTATACAGAACGGAAAAAAATCTTACAATGCCTTCTAGAAGGTGCGATTTCGAAAGCCTTTCTTTGAAAGAATCTCACTTAAAGGTCCATTTCAAATGTGATTTTTAGAAGGAACATCCTGGAAACGTATTTTTTGAAAGCATCATCTTGAAGGACTTCTCCGGTTGAAGCGTTTCATAAAAACACTTCTTGAATTATACAGAACGGAATAAAATCAAACAATGCCTTCTTGAAGGTGCGATTTCGAAAGCCTTTCTTTGAAGGAATCTCACTAAAAGGTCCATTTCAAATGTGATTTTTAGAAGGAACATCCTGGAAACGTATTTTTTGAAAGCATCATCTTGAATGACTTCTCCGGTTGTAGCGTTTTATAAAACCACTTTTTGTATTATACAAAACGGAAAATAATCTTACAATGCATTCAAGAAGGTGCGATTTTGAAAGCCTTTCATTGAAGGAATTTCTCTTAAAAGGTCCATTTCAAATGTGATTTTTAGAAGGAACATCCTGGAAACGTATTTTTTAAAGGCATCATCTTGAAGGACTTCTCCGTTTGAAGCGTTTTATAAAAACACTTCTTGAATTATACAAAACGGAAAAAAATCAAACAATGCATTCTTGAAGGTGCGATTTCGAAAGCCTTTCTTTGAAGGAATCTCACTTAAAGGTCCATTTCAAATGTGATTTTTGGAAGTAAAATCATGGAAACGTATTTTTAAAAGCCTCATCTTGAAAGACTTCTCCGGTTGTAGCGTTTTAAAAAAACACTTCTTGAATTATACAAAACGGAAAAAAATCAAACAATGCCTTGAAGGTGCGATTTCGAAAGCCTTTCTTTGAAGGAATCTCACTTAAAGGTCCATTTCAAATGTGATTTTTGGAAGTTAAATCATGGAAACGTATTTTTAAAAGCATCATCTTGAATGACTTCTCCGGTTGAAGCTTTAAATAAAAACACTTCTTGAATTATACAAAACGGAAAAAAATCAAACAATGCCTTCTTGAAGGTGCGAATACGAAAGCCTTTCTTTGAAGGAACCACAATTAAAGGTCCATTTCAAATGTGATTTTTGAAGGAACATCCTGGAAAAGAATTGTCTGAAAGCATCATCTTGTATGACTTCTCCGGTTGAAGCGTTTAATAAAAACACTTCTTGAATTATACAAAACGGAAAAAAATCTTACAATGCCTTCTTGAAGGTGCGATTTCGAAAGCCTTTCTTTGAAGGAATCTCACTTAAAGGTCCATTTCAAATGTGATTTTTAGAAGGAACATCCTGGAAACGAATTGTTTGAAAGCATCATCTTGAATGACTTCTCCGGTTGAAGCGTTTAATAAAAACACTTCTTGAATTATACAAAACGGAAAAAAATCTTACAATGCCTTCTTGAAGGTGCGATTTCGAAAGCCTTTCTTTGAAGGAATCTCACTTAAAGGTCCATTTCAAATGTGATTTTTAGAAGGAACATCCTGGAACCGAATTGTTTGAAAGCATCATCTTGTATGACTTCTCCGGTTGAAGCGTTTAATAAAAACACTTCTTGAATTATACAAAACGGAAAAAAATCTTACAATGCCTTCTTGAAGGTGCGATTTCGAAAGCCTTTCTTTGAAAGAATCTCACTTAAAGGTCCATTTCAAATGTGATTTTTAGAAGGAACATCCTGGAACCGAATTTTTTGAAAGCATCATCTTGAAGGACTTCTCCAAATAGGCGTTTAATAAAAACATTTCTTGAATTATACAAAACGGAAAAAAATCAAACAATGCATTCTTGAAGGTGCGATTTCGAAAGCCTTTCTTTGAAAGAATCTCACTTAAAGGTCCATTTCAAATGTGATTTTTAGAAGGAACATCCTGGAAACGAATTGTCTGAAAGCATCATCTTGAAGGACTTCTCCGGTTAAGGCGTTTAATAAAAACATTTCTTGAATTATACAAAACGGAAAAAAATCAAACAATATATTCTTGAAGGTGCGATTTCGAAAGCCTTTCTTTGAAAGAATCTCACTTAAAGGTCCATTTCAAATGTGATTTTTAGAAGGAACATCCTGGAAACGTATTTTTTGAAAGCATCATCTTGAAGGACTTCTCCGTTTGAAGCGTTTTATAAAAACACTTCTTGAATTATACAGAACGGAAAAAAATCTTACAATGCCTTCTAGAAGGTGCGATTCGGAAGGCCTTTCTTTGCAGGAATCTCACTAAAAGTTCATTTTCAAATGTGATTTTTAGAATTAAAATCATGGAAACGTATTATTTGAAAGAATCATCTTGAAGGACTTCTCCGGTTGTAGCGTTTTATAAAATAATTCTTGAATTATACAAAACGGAAAAAAATCTAACAATGCTTCTTGAAGGTGCGATTTCGAAAGCCTTTCTTTGAAGGAATCTCACTTAAAGGTCCATTTCAAATGTGATTTTTAGGAGGAACATCCTGGAACCGAATTGTTTGAAAGCATCATCTTGAAGGACTTCTCCGGTTGAAGCGTTTTATAAAAACACTTCTTGAATTATACAAAACGGAAAAAAATCTTACAATGCCTTCTTGAAGGTGCGATTTCGAAAGCCTTTCTTTGAAGGAATCTCACTTAAAGGTCCATTTCAAATGTGATTTTTAGAAGGAACATCCTGGAAACGAATTGTCTGAAAGCATCATCTTGAAGGACTTCTCCGGTTGAAGCGTTTTATAAAAACACTTCTTGAATTATACAAAACGGAAAAAAATCTTACAATGCCTTCTAGAAGGTGCGATTTCGAAAGCCTTTCTTTGAAAGAATCTCACTTAAAGGTCCATTTCAAATGTGATTTTTAGAAGGAACATCCTGGAAACGAATTTTTTGAAAGCATCATCTTGAAGGACTTCTCCGGTTCAAGAGTTTTATAAACTCACTTCTTGAATTATCCAAAATGAAAAAATATCTTACAATGCCTTCTAGAAGGTGCGATTTCGAAAGCCTTTAATTGAAGGAATCTAACTAAAAGGTCCATTTCAAATGTGATTTTTAGAAGGAACATCCTAGAAACGTAGTTTTTTAAACTCATCTTGAAGGACTTCTCCGGTTGAAGCGTTTTATAAAAACACTTCTTGAATTATACAAAACGGAAAAAAATCTAACAATGCTTTTTGAAGGTGCGATTTCGAAAGCCTTTCTTTGAAAGAATCTCACTTAAAGGTCCATTTCAAATGTGATTTTTAGAAGGAACATCCTGGAAACGAATTTTTTGAAAGCATCATCTTGAAGGACTTCTCCGGTTGAAGCGTTTAATAAAAACACTTCTTGAATTATACAAAACGGAAAAAAATCTTACAATGCCTTCTTGAAGGTGCGATTTCGAAAGCCTTTCTTTGAAGGAATCTCACTTAAAGGTCCATTTCAAATGTGATTTTTAGAAGGAACATCCTGGAAACGAATTGTCTGAAAGCATCATCTTGTATGACTTCTCCGGTTGAAGCGTTTAATAAAAACACTTCTTGAATTATACAAAACGGAAAAAAATCTTACAATGCCTTCTTGAAGGTGCGATTTCGAAAGCCTTTCTTTGAAGGAATCTCACTTAAAGGTCCATTTCAAATGTGATTTTTAGAAGGAACATCCTGGAAACGAATTGTTTGAAAGCATCATCTTGAATGACTTCTCCGGTTGAAGCGTTTAATAAAAACACTTCTTGAATTATTCAGAACAGAATAAAATCAAACAATGCATTCTTGAAGGTGCGATTTCGAAAGCCTTTCTTTGAAGGAATCTCACTTAAAGGTCCATTTCAAATGTGATTTTTAGAAGGAACATCCTGGAAACGAATTGTTTGAAAGCATCATCTTGTATGACTTCTCCGGTTGAAGCGTTTAATAAAAACACTTCTTGAATTATACAAAACGGAAAAAAATCAAACAATGCATTCTTGAAGGTGCGATTTCGAAAGCCTTTCTTTGAAGGAATCTCACTTAAAGGTCCATTTCAAATGTGATTTTTGGAAATAAAATCATGGAAACGTATTTTTAAAAGCCTCATCTTGAAGGACTTCTCCGGTTGAAGCGTTTTATAAAATAATTCTTGAATTATACAAAACGGAAAAAAATCTAACAATGCTTCTTGAAGGTGCGATTTCGAAAGCCTTTCTTTGAAGGAATCTCACTTAAAGGTCAATTTCAAATGTGATTTTTTGAAGGAACATCCTGGAAACGAATTGTCTGAAAGCATCATCTTGAAGGACTTCTCCGGTTGAAGCGTTTAATAAAAACACTTCTTGAATTATACAAAACGGAAAAAAATCTTACAATGCCTTCTTGAAGGTGCGATTTCGAAAGCCTTTCTTTGAAAGAATCTCACTTAAAGGTCCATTTCAAATGTGATTTTTAGAAGGAACATCCTGGAAACGAATTGTCTGAAAGCATCATCTTGTATGACTTCTCCGGTTGAAGCGTTTAATAAAAACACTTCTTGAATTATACAAAACCGAAAAAAATCTTACAATGCCTTCTTGAAGGTGCGATTTCGAAAGCCTTTCTTTGAAGGAATCTCACTTAAAGGTCCATTTCAAATGTGATTTTTAGAAGGAACATCCTGGAAACGAATTGTTTGAAAGCATCATCTTGTATGACTTCTCCGGTTGAAGCGTTTAATAAAAACACTTCTTGAATTATACAAAACGGAAAAAAATCTAACAATGCCTTCTTGAAGGTGCGATTTCGAAAGCCTTTCTTTGAAGGAATCTCACTTAAAGGTCCATTTCAAATGTGATTTTTAGAAGGAACATCCTGGAAACGAATTGTTTGAAAGCATCATCTTGTATGACTTCTCCGGTTGAAGCGTTTAATAAAAACACTTCTTGAATTATACAAAACGGAAAAAAATCTTACAATGCCTTCTTGAAGGTGCGATTTCGAAAGCCTTTCTTTGAAGGAATCTCACTTAAAGGTCCATTTCAAATGTGATTTTTAGAAGGAACATCCTGGAACCGAATTTTTTGAAAGCATCATCTAGTAGGACTTCTCCAAATAGGCGTTTAATAAAAACATTTCTTGAATTATACAAAACGGAAAAAAATCAAACAATGCCTTCTAGAAGGTGCCATTTCGAAAGCCTTTCTTTGAAGGAATCTCACTTAAAGGTCCATTTCAAATGTGATTTTTAGAAGGAACATCCTGGAAACGAATTGTTTGAAAGCATCATCTTGAAGGACTTCTCCGGTTAAGGCGTTTAATAAAAACATTTCTTGAATTATACAAAACGGAAAAAAATCAAACAATGCATTCTTGAAGGTGCGATTTCGAAAGCCTTTCTTTGAAAGAATCTCACTTAAAGGTCCATTTCAAATGTGATTTTTAGAAGGAACATCCTGGAAACGAATTTTTTGAAAGCATCATCTTGAAGGACTTCTCCGGTTAAGGCGTTTTATAAACACACTTATTGAATTATACAAAACGGAAAAAAAATTACAATGCCTTCTAGAACGTTCGATTTAGAAAGCCTTTCTTTGAAGGAATCTCACTAAAAGGTCCATTTCAAATGTGATTTTTAGAAGGAACATCCTAGAAACGTAGCTTTTTAAAAGCCTTATCATGATGGACTTCTCCGGTTTAAGCGTTTTATAAACACACTTCTTGAATTATACAAAACGGAAAAAAATCTTACAACGCCTTCTAGAAGGTGCGATTTCGAAAGCCTTTCTTTGAAGGAATCTCACTTAAAGGTCCATTTCAAATGTGATTTTTAGAAGGAACATCCTGGAACCGAATTTTTTGAAAGCATCATCTTGAAGGACTTCTCCGGTTGAAGCGTTTTATAAAAACACTTCTTGAATTATACAAAACGGAAAAAAATCAAACAATGCCTTCTTGAAGGTGCCATTTCGAAAGCCTTTCTTTGAAGGAATCTCACTTAAAGGTCCATTTCAAATGTGATTTTTAGAAGGAACATCCTGGAAACGAATTGTCTGAAAGCATCATCTTGAAAGACTTCTCCGGTTGAAGCGTTTCATAAAAACACTTCTTGAATTATACAAAACCGAAAAAAATCTTACAATGCCTTCTTGAAGGTGCGATTTCGAAAGCCTTTCTTTGAAAGAATCTCACTTAAAGGTCCATTTCAAATGTGATTTTTAGAAGGAACATCCTGGAAACGAATTTTTTGAAAGCATCATCTTGAAGGACTTCTCCGGTCGAAGCGTTTTATAAAAACACTTCTTGAATTATACAAAACGGAAAAAAATCTTACAATGCCTTCTAGAAGGTGCGATTTCGAAAGCCTTTCTTTGAAGGAATCTCACTAAAAGGTCCATTTCAAATGTGATTTTTAGAAGGAACATCATTGAAACGTAGTTTTTTAAACTCATCTTGAAGGACTTCTCCGGTTGAAGCGTTTTATAAAATAATTCTTGAATTATACAAAACGGAAAAAAATCTAACAATGCTTCTTGAAGGTGCGATTTCGAAAGCCTTTCTTTGAAGGAATCTCACTTAAAGGTCTTTTTCAAATGTGATTTTTAGGAGGAACATCCTGGAAACGAATTGTTTGAAAGCATCATCTTGTATGACTTCTCCGGTTGAAGCGTTTAATAAAAACACTTCTTGAATTATACAAAACGGAAAAAAATCTTACAATGCCTTCTTGAAGGTGCGATTTCGAAAGCCTTTCTTTGAAAGAATCTCACTTAAAGGTCCATTTCAAATGTGATTTTTTGAAGGAACATCCTGGAAAAGAATTGTCTGAAAGCATCATCTTGTATGACTTCTCCGGTTGAAGCGTTTAATAAAAACACTTCTTGAATTATACAAAACGGAAAAAAATCAAACAATGCATTCTTGAAGGTGCGATTTCGAAAGCCTTTCTTTGAAAGAATCTCACTTAAAGGTCCATTTCAAATGTGATTTTTAGAAGGAACATCCTGGAAACGAATTGTTTGAAAGCATCATCTTGTATGACTTCTCCGGTTGAAGCGTTTAATAAAAACACTTCTTGAATTATACAAAACGGAAAAAAATCTTACAATGCCTTCTTGAAGGTGCGATTTCGAAAGCCTTTCTTTGAAGGAATCTCACTTAAAGGTCCATTTCAAATGTGATTTTTAGAAGGAACATCCTGGAAACGAATTTTTTGAAAGCATCATCTTGAAGGACTTCTCCGGTTAAGGCGTTTAATAAAAACATTTCTTGAATTATACAAAACGGAAAAAAATCAAACAATGCCTTCTAGAAGGTGCGATTTCGAAAGCCTTTCTTTGAAGGAATCTCACTTAAAGGTCCATTTCAAATGTGATTTTTAGAAGGAACATCCTGGAAACGAATTTTTTGAAAGCATCATCTTGAAGGACTTCTCCGGTTAAGGCGTTTAATAAATACATTTCTTGAATTATCCGGAACAGAATAAAATCAAACAATGCATTCTTGAAGGTGCGATTTCGAAAGCCTTTCTTTGAAGGAATCTCACTAAAATGTCCATTTCAAATGTGATTTTTAGAAGGAACATCCTGGAAACGAATTGTTTGAAAGCATCATCTTGTATGACTTCTCCGGTTGAAGCGTTTAATAAAAACACTTCTTGAATTATTCAGAACAGAATAAAATCAAACAATGCATTCTTGAAGGTGCGATTTCGAAAGCCTTTCTTTGAAGGAATCTCACTTAAAGGTCCATTTCAAATGTGATTTTTAGAAGGAACATCCTGGAAACGAATTTTTTGAAAGCATCATCTTGAAGGACTTCTCCGGTCGAAGCGTTTTATAAAAACACTTCTTGAATTATACAGAACGGAAAAAAATCTTACAATGCCTTCTTGAAGGTGCGATTTCGAAAGCCTTTCTTTGAAGGAATCTCACTTAAAGGTCCATTTCAAATGTGATTTTTAGAAGGAACATCCTGGAAACGAATTTTTTGAAAGCATCATCTTGAAGGACTTCTCCGGTTGAAGCGTTTTATAAAAACACTTCTTGAATTATACAAAACGGAAAAAAATCAAACAATGCATTCTTGAAGGTGCGATTTCGAAAGCCTTTCTTTGAAGGAATCTCACTTAAAGGTCCATTTCAAATGTGATTTTTAGAAGGAACATCCTGGAAACGAATTGTCTGAAAGCATCATCTTGAAGGACTTCTCCGGTTGAAGCGTTTAATAAAAACACTTCTTGAATTATACAAAACGGAAAAAAATCTAACAATGCCTTCTTGAAGGTGCGATTTCGAAAGCCTTTCTTTGAAAGAATCTCACTTAAAGGTCCATTTCAAATGTGATTTTTAGAAGGAACATCCTGGAAACGAATTTTTTGAAAGCATCATCTTGTATGACTTCTCCGGTTGAAGCGTTTAATAAAAACACTTCTTGAATTATACAAAACGGAAAAAAATCAAACAATGCATTCTTGAAGGTGCGATTTCGAAAGCCTTTCTTTGAAGGAATCTCACTTAAAGGTCCATTTCAAATGTGATTTTTAGAAGGAACATCCTGGAAACGAATTGTTTGAAAGCATCATCTTGTATGACTTCTCCGGTTGAAGCGTTTAATAAAAACACTTCTTGAATTATACAAAACGGAAAAAAATCTTACAATGCCTTCTTGAAGGTGCCATTTCGAAAGCCTTTCTTTGAAGGAATCTCACTTAAAGGTCCATTTCAAATGTGATTTTTAGAAGGAACATCCTGGAACCGAATTTTTTGAAAGCATCATCTTGAAGGACTTCTCCGGTTAAGGCGTTTAATAAAAACATTTCTTGAATTATACAAAACGGAAAAAAATCAAACAATGCCTTCTAGAAGGTGCCATTTCGAAAGCCTTTCTTTGAAGGAATCTCACTTAAAGGTCCATTTCAAATGTGATTTTTAGAAGGAACATCCTGGAAACGAATTGTCTGAAAGCATCATCTTGAAAGACTTCTCCGGTTAAGGCGTTTAATAAAAACATTTCTTGAATTATACAAAACGGAAAAAAATCAAACAATATATTCTTGAAGGTGCGATTTCGAAAGCCTTTCTTTGAAGGAATCTCACTTAAAGGTCCATTTCAAATGTGATTTTTAGAAGGAACATCCTGGAAACGAATTGTCTGAAAGCATCATCTTGAAGGACTTCTCCGGTTAAGGCGTTTAATAAAAACATTTCTTGAATTATACAAAACGGAAAAAAATCAAACAATGCATTCTTGAAGGTGCGATTTCGAAAGCCTTTCTTTGAAGGAATCTCACTTAAAGGTCCATTTCAAATGTGATTTTTAGAAGGAACATCCTGGAAACGAATTGTTTGAAAGCATCATCTTGTATGACTTCTCCGGTTGAAGCGTTTAATAAAAACACTTCTTGAATTATACAAAACGGAAAAAAATCAAACAATGCATTCTTGAAGGTGCGATTTCGAAAGCCTTTCTTTGAAAGAATCTCACTTAAAGGTCCATTTCAAATGTGATTTTTAGAAGGAACATCCTGGAAACGAATTTTTTGAAAGCATCATCTTGAAGGACTTCTCCGGTCGAAGCGTTTTATAAAAACACTTCTTGAATTATACAGAACGGAAAAAAATCTTACAATGCCTTCTAGAAGGTGCGATTTCGAAAGCCTTTCTTTGAAGGAATCTCACTAAAAGGTCCATTTCAAACGTGATTTTTGGAAGTAAAATCATGGAAACGTATTTTTAAAAGCCTCATCTTGAAGGACTTCTCCGGTTGAAGCGTTTTATAAAATAATTCTTGAATTATACAAAACGGAAAAAAATCTAACAATGCTTCTTGAAGGTGCGATTTCGAAAGCCTTTCTTTGAAGGAATCTCACTTAAAGGTCTTTTTCAAATGTGATTTTTAGGAGGAACATCCTGGAACCGAATTGTTTGAAAGCATCATTTTGAATGACTTCTCCGGTTGAAGCGTTTAATAAAAACACTTCTTGAATTATACAAAACGGAAAAAAATCTTACAATGCCTTCTTGAAGGTGCGATTTCGAAAGCCTTTCTTTGAAAGAATCTCACTTATAGGTCCATTTCAAATGTGATTTTTTGAAGGAACATCCTGGAAAAGAATTGTCTGAAAGCATCATCTTGTATGACTTCTCCGGTTGAAGCGTTTAATAAAAACACTTCTTGAATTATACAAAACCGAAAAAAATCTTACAATGCCTTCTTGAAGGTGCGATTTCGAAAGCCTTTCTTTGAAGGAATCTCACTTAAAGGTCCATTTCAAATGTGATTTTTAGAAGGAACATCCTGGAAACGAATTGTTTGAAAGCATCATCTTGTATGACTTCTCCGGTTGAAGCGTTTAATAAAAACACTTCTTGAATTATACAAAACGGAAAAAAATCTTACAATGCCTTCTTGAAGGTGCCATTTCGAAAGCCTTTCTTTGAAGGAATCTCACTTAAAGGTCCATTTCAAATGTGATTTTTAGAAGGAACATCCTGGAACCGAATTTTTTGAAAGCATCATCTAGTAGGACTTCTCCAAATAGGCGTTTAATAAAAACATTTCTTGAATTATACAAAACGGAAAAAAATCAAACAATGCCTTCTAGAAGGTGCCATTTCGAAAGCCTTTCTTTGAAGGAATCTCACTTAAAGGTCCATTTCAAATGTGATTTTTAGAAGGAACATCCTGGAAACGAATTGTCTGAAAGCATCATCTTGAAAGACTTCTCCGGTTAAGGCGTTTAATAAAAACATTTCTTGAATTATACAAAACGGAAAAAAATCAAACAATATATTCTTGAAGGTGCGATTTCGAAAGCCTTTCTTTGAAGGAATCTCACTTAAAGGTCCATTTCAAATGTGATTTTTAGAAGGAACATCCTGGAAACGAATTGTCTGAAAGCATCATCTTGAAAGACTTCTCCGGTTAAGGCGTTTAATAAAAACATTTCTTGAATTATACAAAACGGAAAAAAATCAAACAATATATTCTTGAAGGTGCGATTTCGAAAGCCTTTCTTTGAAGGAATCTCACTAAAATGTCCATTTCAAATGTGATTTTTAGAAGGAACATCTTGGAAACGAATTGTCTGAAAGCATCATCTTGTATGACTTCTCCGGTTGAAGCGTTTAATAAAAACACTTCTTGAATTATACAAAACGGAAAAAAATCAAACAATGCATTCTTGAAGGTGCGATTTCGAAAGCCTTTCTTTGAAAGAATCTAACTTATAGGTCCATTTCAAATGTGATTTTTAAAAGGAACATCCTGGAAACGAATTTTTTGAAAGCATCATCTTGAAGGACTTCTCCGGTCGAAGCGTTTTATAAAAACACTTCTTGAATTATACAGAACGGAAAAAAATCTTACAATGCCTTCTAGAAGGTGCGATTTCGAAAGCCTTTCTTTGAAGGAATCTCACTAAAAGGTCCATTTCAAACGTGATTTTTGGAAGTAAAATCATGGAAACGTATTTTTAAAAGCCTCATCTTGAAGGACTTCTCCGGTTGAAACGTTTTATAAAATAATTCTTGAATTATACAAAACGGAAAAAAATCTAACAATGCTTCTTGAAGGTGCGATTTCGAAAGCCTTTCTTTGAAGGAATCTCACTTAAAGGTCTATTTCAAATGTGATTTTTAGGAGGAACATCCTGGAACCGAATTGTTTGAAAGCATCATCTTGAAGGACTTCTCCGGTTGAAGCGTTTTATAAAAACACTTCTTGAATTATACAAAACGGAAAAAAATCTTACAATGCCTTCTAGAAGGTGCGATTTCGAAAGCCTTTCTTTGAAGGAATCTCAATAAAAGGTCAATATCAAATGTGATTTTTAGATGGAACATCCTGGAAACGAATTGTCTGAAAGCATCATCTTGAAGGACTTCTCCGGTTGAAGCGTTTCATAAAAACACTTCTTGAATTATACAAAACGGAAAAAAATCTAACAATGCCTTCTAGAATGATCGATTTCTAAAGCCTTTCTTTGAAGGAATCTCACTTAAAGGTCCATTTCAAATGTGATTTTTAGAAGGAACATCCTGGAAACGTATTTTTTGAAAGCATCATCTTGAAGGACTTCTCCGGTTGAAGCGTTTCATAAAAACACTTCTTGAATTTTACAGAACGGAATAAAATAAAACAATGCATTCTTGAAGGTGCGATTTCGAAAGCCTTTCTTTGAAGGAATCTCACTTAAAGGTCCATTTCAAATGTGATTTTTAGAAGGAACATCCTGGAACCGAATTTTTTGAAAGCATCATCTTGAAGGACTTCTCCGGTTGAAGCGTTTAATAAAAACACTTCTTGAATTATACAAAACGGAAAAAAATCAAACAATGCATTCTTGAAGGTGCGATTTCGAAAGCCTTTCTTTGAAAGAATCTCACTTAAAGGTCCATTTCAAATGTGATTTTTAGAAGGAACATCCTGGAAACGAATTTTTTGAAAGCATCATCTTGAAGGACTTCTCCGGTTGAAGCGTTTTATAAAAACACTTCTTGAATTATACAAAACGGAAAAAAATCTAACAATGCCTTCTAGAAGGTGCGATTTCGAAAGCCTTTCTTTGAAGGAATCTCACTTAAAGGTCCATTTCAAATGTGATTTTTAGAAGGAACATCCTGGAAACGAATTGTCTGAAAGCATCATCTTGAAGGACTTCTCCGGTTGAAGCGTTTCATAAAAACACTTCTTGAATTATAAAAAACGGAAAAAAATCTAACAATGCCTTCTAGAATGATCGAATTCTAAAGCCTTTCTTTGAAGGAATCTCACTTAAAGGTCCATTTCAAATGTGATTTTTAGAAGGAACATCCTGGAAACGAATTGTTTGAAAGCATCATCTTGAATGACTTCTCCGGTTGAAGCGTTTTATAAAAACACTTCTTGAATTATACAAAACGGAAAAAAATCAAACAATGCCTTCTTGAAGGTGCGATTTCGAAAGCCTTTCTTTGAAGGAATCTCACTTAAAGGTCCATTTCAAATGTGATTTTTTGAAGGAACATCCTGGAAACGAATTGTCTGAAAGCATCATCTTGAAGGACTTCTCCGGTTGAAGCGTTTTATAAAAACACTTCTTGAATTATACAAAACGGAAAAAAATCTAACAATGCCTTCTTGAAGGTGCGATTTCGAAAGCCTTTCTTTGAAGGAATCTCACTTAAAGGTCCATTTCAAATGTGATTTTTAGAAGGAACATCCTGGAAACGAATTGTTTGAAAGCATCATCTTGAAGGACTTCTCCGGTTGAAGCGTTTCATAAAAACACTTCTTGAATTATACAAAACGGAAAAAAATCTTACAATGCCTTCTAGAAGGTGCGATTTCGAAAGCCTTTCTTTGAAGGAATCTCACTTAAAGGTCCATTTCAAATGTGATTTTTAGAAGGAACATCCTGGAAACGAATTTTTTGAAAGCATCATCTTGAAGGACTTCTCCGGTTGAAGCGTTTCATAAAAACACTTCTTGAATTATACAAAACGGAAAAAAATCTAACAAAGCCTTCTAGAATGATCGATTTCGAAAGCCTTTCTTTGAAGGAATCTCACTTAAAGGTCCATTTCAAATGTGATTTTTAGAAGGAACATCCTGGAAACGAATTTTTTGAAAGCATCATCTTGAAGGACTTCTCCGGTTGAAGCGTTTCATAAAAACACTTCTTGAATTATACAGAACGGAATAAAATCAAACAAAGCCTTCTAGAATTATCGATTACGAAAGCCTTTCTTTGAAGGAATCTCACTTAAAGGTCCATTTCAAATGTGATTTTTAGAAGGAACATCCTGGAAACGAATTGTCTGAAAGCATCATCTTGAAAGACTTCTCCGGTTGAAGCGTTTAATAAAAACACTTCTTGAATTATACAAAACGGAAAAAAATCAAACAATGCCTTCTAGAAGGTGCCATTTCGAAAGCCTTTCTTTGAAGGAATCTCACTTAAAGGTCCATTTCAAATGTGATTTTTAGAAGGAACATCCTGGAACCGAATTGTTTGAAAGCATCATTTTGAATGACTTCTCCGGTTCAAGCGTTTAATAAAAACACTTCTTGAATTATACAAAACGGAAAAAAATCTTACAATGCCTTCTAGAAGGTGCGATTTCGAAAGCCTTTCTTTGAAGGAATCTCAATAAAAGGTCAATATCAAATGTGATTTTTAGATGGAACATCCTGGAAACGAATTGTTTGAAAGCATCATCTTGAATGACTTCTCCGGTTGAAGCGTTTAATAAAAAAACTTCTTGAATTATACAAAACGGAAAAAAATCTAACAATGCCTTCTTGAAGGTGCCATTTCGAAAGCCTTTCTTTGAAGGAATCTCACTAAAAGGTCCATTTCAAACGTGATTTTTGGAAGTAAAATCATGGAAACGTATTTTTAAAAGCCTCATCTTGAAATACTTCTCCGGTTGTAGCGTTTTATAAAAAACATTTCTTGAATTATACAAAACGGAAAAAAATCTAACAATGCCTTCTTGAAGGTGCGATTTCGAAAGCCTTTCTTTGAAGGAATCTCACTTAAAGGTCCATTTCAAATGTGATTTTTAGAAGGAACATCCTGGAACCGAATTTTTTGAAAGCATCATCTTGAAGGACTTCTCCGGTTGAAGCGTTTTATAAAAACACTTCTTGAATTATACAAAACGGAAAAAAATCAAACAATGCCTTCTAGAAGGTGCCATTTCGAAAGCCTTTCTTTGAAGGAATCTCACTTAAAGGTCCATTTCAAATGTGATTTTGAGAAGGAACATCCTGGAAACGAATTGTCTGAAAGCATCATCTTGAAAGACTTCTCCGGTTGAAGCGTTTTATAAAAATACTTCTTATATTAAACAAAACGGAAAAAAATCTTACAATGCCTTCTTGAAGGTGCGATTTCGAAAGCCTTTCTTTGAAGGAATCTCACTAAAAGGTCCATTTCAAATGTGATTTTTAGAAGGAACATCCTGGAAACGAATTGTCTGAAAGCATCATATTGAAGGACTTCTCCGGTTGAAGCGTTTTATAAAAACACTTCTTGAATTATACAAAACGGAAAAAAATCTTACAATGCCTTCTTGAAGGTGCGATTTCGAAAGCCTTTCTTTGAAGGAATCTCACTAAAAGGTCCATTTCAAATGTGATTTTTGGAAGTAAAATCATGGAAACGTATTTTTAAAAACCTTATCTTAATAGACTTCTCCGGTTGTAGCGTTTTATAAAAATACTTCTTATATTAAACAAAACGAAAAAAATTTTTCAATGCCTTCTAGAAGGCGCTATTTCGAAAGCCTTTCTTTGAAGGAATCTCATTAAAAGGTCCATTTCAAATGTGACTTTGAGAAGGAACATCCTGGAAACGAATTGTCTGAAAGCATCATCTTGAAAGACTTCTCCGGTTGAAGCGTTTTATAAAAACACTTCTTGAATTATACAAAACGGAAAAAAATCTAACAATGCCTTCTTGAAGGTGCGATTTCGAAAGCCTTTCTTTGAAGGAATCTCACTTAAAGGTCCATTTCAAATGTGATTTTAAGAAGGAACATCCTGGAAACGAATTGTTTGAAAGCATCATATTGAAGGACTTCTCCGGTTGAAGCGTTTTATAAAAACACTTCTTGAATTATACAAAACGGAAAAAAATCTAACAATGCCTTCTTGAAGGTGCGATTTCGAAAGCTTTTCTTTGAAGGAATCTCACTTAAATGTCCATTTCAAATGTGATTTTTAGAAGGAACATCCTGGAACCGAATTTTTTGAAAGCATCATCTTGAAGGACTTCTCCGGTTGAAGCGTTTTATAAAAACACTTCTTGAATTATACAAAACGGAAAAAAATTTTACAATGCCTTCTAGAAGGTGCCATTTCGAAAGCCTTTCTTTGAAAGAATCTCACTTAAAGGTCCATTTCAAATGTGATTTTTAGAAGGAACATCCTGTAAACGAATTGTATGAAAGCATCATCTTGAAGGACTTCTCCGGTTGAAGCGTTTTATAAAAACACTTCTTGAATTATACAAAACGGAAAAAAATTTTACAATGCCTTCTTGAAGGTGCCATTTCGAAAGCCTTTCTTTGAAGGAATCTCACTAAAAGGTCCATTTCAAACGTGATTTTTGGAAGTAAAATCATGGAAACATATTTTTAAAAGCCTCATCTTGAAATACTTCTCCGGTTGTAGCGTTTTATAAAAACATTTCTTGAATTATACAAAACGGAAAAAAATCTAACAATGCCTTCTTGAAGGCGCTATTTCGAAAGCCTTTCTTTGAAGGAATCTCATTAAAAGGTCCATTTCAAATGTGACTTTGAGAAGGAACATCCTGGAAACGAATTGTCTGAAAGCATCATCTTGAAAGACTTCTCCGGTTGAAGCGTTTTATAAAAACACTTCTTGAATTATACAAAACGGAAAAAAATCTAACAATGCCTTCTTGAAGGTGCGATTTCGAAAGCCTTTCTTTGAAGGAATCTCACTTAAAGGTCCATTTCAAATGTGATTTTAAGAAGGAACATCCTGGAAACGAATTTTTTGAAAGCATCATATTGAAGGACTTCTCCGGTTGAAGCGTTTTATAAAAACACTTCTTGAATTATACAAAACGGAAAAAAATCTTACAATGCCTTCTTGAAGGTGCGATTTCGAAAGCCTTTCTTTGAAGGAATCTCACTAAAAGGTCCATTTCAAATGTGATTTTTGGAAGTAAAATCATGGAAACGTATTTTTAAAAACCTTATCTTGATATACTTCTCCGGTTGTAGCGTTTTATAAAAATACTTCTTATATTAAACAAAACGAAAAAAATTTTTCAATGCCTTCTAGAAGGCGCTATTTCGAAAGCCTTTCTTTGAAGGAATCTCATTAAAAGGTCCATTTCAAATGTGACTTTGAGAAGGAACATCCTGGAAACGAATTGTCTGAAAGCATCATCTTGAAAGACTTCTCCGGTTGAAGCGTTTTATAAAAACACTTCTTGAATTATACAAAACGGAAAAAAATCTAACAATGCCTTCTTGAAGGTGCGATTTCGAAAGCCTTTCTTTGAAGGAATCTCACTTAAAGGTCCATTTCAAATGTGATTTTTAGAAGGAACATCCTGGAAACGAATTGTTTGAAAGCATCATCTTGAATGACTTCTCCGGTTGAAGCGTTAAATAAAAACACTTCTTGAATTATACAAAACGGAAAAAAATTTAACAATGCCTTCTTGAAGGTGCGATTTCGAAAGCCTTTCTTTGAAGGAATCTCACTTAAAGGTCCATTTCAAATGTGATTTTAAGAAGGAACATCCTGGAAACGAATTGTTTGAAAGCATCATCTTGTATGACTTCTCCGGTTGAAGCGTTTAATAAAAACACTTCTTGAATTATACAAAACGGAAAAAAATCTAACAATGCCTTCTTGAAGGTGCGATTTCGAAAGCCTTTCTTTGAAAGAATCTCATTAAAAGGTCCATTTCAAATGTGATTTTGAGAAGGAACATCCTGGAAACGAATTGTCTGAAAGCATCATCTTGAAAGACTTCTCCGGTTGAAGCGTTTTATAAAAATACTTCTTATATTAAACAAAACGAAAAAAATTTTTCAATGCCTTCTTGAAGGTGCGATTTCGAAAGCCTTTCTTTGAAAGAATCTCACTTAAAGGTCCATTTCAAATGTGATTTTTAGAAGGAACATCCTGGAAACGAATTGTTTGAAAGCATCATCTTGAATGACTTCTCCGGTTGAAGCGTTTAATAATAACACTTCTTGAATTATACAAAACGAAAAAAATTTTTCAATGCCTTCTAGAAGGTGCTATTTCGAAAGCCTTTCTTTGAAGGAATCTCATTAAAAGGTCCATTTCAAATGTGAATTTTAGAAGGAACATCCTGGAAACGATTTGTCTGAAAGCATCATCTTGAATGACTTTTCCGGTTGAAGCGTTTAATAAAAACACTTCTTGAATTATACAAAACGGAAAAAAATCTTACAATGCCTTCTTGAAGGTGCGATTTCGAAACCTTTCTTTGAAAGAATCTCACTTAAAGGTCCATTTCAATAGTGATTTTTAGAAGGAACATCCTGGAAACGAATTGTTTGAAAGCATCATCTTGTATGACTTTTCCGGTTGAAGCGTTTAATAAAAACACTTCTTGAATTATACAAAACGGAAAAAAATCTTACAATGCCTTCTTGAAGGTGCGATTTCGAAAGCCTTTCTTTGAATGAATCTCACTTAAAGGTCCATTTCAATTGTGATTTTTAGAAGGAACATCCTGGAAACGAATTGTCTGAAAGCATCATCTTGAAAGACTTCTCCGGTTAAGGCGTTTAATAAAAACATTTCTTGAATTATACAAAACGAAAAAAATTTTTCAATGTCTTCTAGAAGGTGCGATTTCGAAAGCCTTTCTTTGAATGAATCTCACTTAAAGGTCCATTTCAATTGTGATTTTTAGAAGGAACATCCTGGAAACGAATTGTATGAAAGCATCATCTTGAAGGACTTCTCCGGTTGAAGCGTTTTATAAAAACACTTCTTGAATTATACAAAACGGAAAAAAATTTTACAATGCCTTCTAGAAGGTGCCATTTCGAAAGCCTTTCTTTGAAAGAATCTCACTTAAAGGTCCATTTCAAAAGTGATTTTTAGAAGGAACATCCTGGAAACGAATTGTTTGAAAGCATCATCTTGAATGGCTTCTCCGGTTGAAGCGTTTAATAATAACACTTCTTGAATTATACAAAACGAAAAAAATTTTTCAATACCTTCTAGAAGCTGCTATTTCGAAAGCCTTTCTTTGAAGGAATCTCACTAAAAGGTCCATTTCAAAAGTGATTTTGAGAAGGAACATCCTGGAAACGAATTGTCTGAAAGCATCATCTTGAAAGACTTCTCCGGTTAAGGCGTTTAATAAAAACATTTCTTGAATTATACAAAACGAAAAAAATTTTTCAATGTCTTCTAGAAGGTGCTATTTCGAAAGCCTTTCTTTGAAGGAATCTAACTAAAAGGTCCAATTCAAACGTTATTTTTGGAGGTAAAATCATGGAAACGTATTTTTAAAAGCCTCATCTTGAATGACTTCTCCGGTTGAAGCGTTTAATAATAACACTTCTTGAATTATACAAAACGAAAAAAATTTTTCAATGCCTTCTAGAAGGTGCTATTTCGAAAGCCTTTCTTCGAAGGAATCTAACTAAAAGGTCCATTTCAAACGTGATTTTTGGAAGTAAAATCATGGAAACGTATTTTTAAAAGCCTCATCTTGAAAGACTTCTCCGGTAGAGGCGTTTAATAAAAACATTTCTTGAATTATACAAAAAGGAAAAAAATTTTTCAATGTCTTCTAGAAGGTGCGATTTCGAAAGCCTTTCTTTGAAGGAATCTCACTAAAAGGTCCATTTCAAACGTTATTTTTGGAGGTAAAATCATGGAAACGTATTTTTAAAAGCCTCATCTTGAATGACTTCTCCGGTTGAAGCGTTTAATAATAACATTTCTTGAATTATACAAAAAGGAAAAAAATCAAACAATGCATTCTTGAAGGTGCGATTTCGAAAGCCTTTCTTTGAAGGAATCTCACTTAAAGGTCCATTTCAAATGTAATTTTAAGAAGGAACATCCTGGAAACGAATTGTTTGAAAGCATCATCTTGTATGACTTCTCCGGTTGAAGCGTTTAATAAAAACACTTCTTGAATTATACAAAACGGAAAAAAATCTAACAATGCCTTCTTGAAGGTGCGATTTCGAAAGACTTTCTTCGAAGGAATCTCACTAAAAGGTCCATTTCAAACGTGATTTTTGGAAGTAAAATCATGGAAACGTATTTTTAAAAACCTTATCTTGATAGTCTTCTCCGGTTGTAGCGTTTTATAAAAATACTTTTTATATTAAACAAAACGAAAAAAATTTTTCAATGCCTTCTAGAAGGTGCTATTTCGAAAGCCTTTCTTTGAAGGAATCTCACTAAAAGGTCCAATTCAAACGTTATTTTTGGAGGTAAAATCATGGAAACGTATTTTTAAAAGCCTCATCTTGAATGACTTCTCCGGTTGAAGCGTTTAATAATAACACTTCTTGAATTATACAAAACGAAAAAAATTTTTCAATGCCTTCTTGAAGCTGCGATTTCGAAAGCCTTTCTTTGAAGGAATCTCACTAAAAGGTCCATTTCAAACGTGATTTTTGGAAGTAAAATCATGGAAACGTATTTTTAAAAACCTTATCTTGAAAGACTTCTCCGGTTGTAGCGTTTTATAAAAATATTTTTTATATTAAACAAAACGAAAAAAATTTTTCAATGCCTTCTAGAAGGTGCTATTTCAAAAGCCTTTCTTTGAAGGAATCTCATTAAAAGGTCCATTTCAAATGTGATTTTTAGAAGGAACATCCTGGAAACGAATTGTTTGAAAGCATCATCTTGTATGACTTCTCCGGTTGAAGCGTTTAATAAAAACACTTCTTGAATTATACAAAACGGAAAAAAATCTTACAATGCCTTCTTGAAGGTGCGATATCGAAAGCCTTTCTTTGAAAGAATCTCACTTAAAGGTCCATTTCAAATGTGATTTTTAGAAGGAACATCCTGGAAACGAATTGTTTGAAAGCATCATCTTGTATGACTTCTCCGGTTGAAGCGTTTTATAAAAACACTTCTTGAATTTTACAAAACGCAAAAAAATCTAACAATGCCTTCTTGAAGGTGCGATTTCGAAAGACTTTCTTCGAAGGAATCTCACTAAAAGGTCCATTTCAAACGTGATTTTTGGAAGTAAAATCATGGAAACGTATTTTTAAAAACCTTATCTTGATAGTCTTCTCCGGTTGTAGCGTTTTATAAAAATACTTTTTATATTAAACAAAACGAAAAAAATTTTTCAATGCCTTCTAGAAGGTGCTATTTCGAAAGCCTTTCTTTGAAGGAATCTCACTTAAAGGTCCATTTCAAATGTGATTTTTAGAAGGAACATCCTGGAAACGAATTGTATGAAAGCATCATCTTGAAGGACTTCTCCGGTTGAAGCGTTTTATAAAAACACTTCTTGAATTATACAAAACGGAAAATAATCAAACAATGCCTTCTAGAAGGTGCCATTTCGAAAGCCTTTCTTTGAAAGAATCTCACTTAAAGGTCCATTTCAAATGTGATTTTTAGAAGGAACATCCTGGAAACGAATTGTATGAAAGCATCATCTTGAAGGACTTCTCCGGTTGAAGCGTTTTATAAAAACACTTCTTGAATTATACAAAACGGAAAAAAATCTTACAATGCCTTCTTGAAGGTGCGATTTCGAAAGCCTTTTTTTGAAGGAATCTCACTAAAAGGTCCATTTCAAATAGGATTTTTGGAAGTAAAATCATGGAAACGTATTTTTAAAAACCTTACCTTGATAGACTTCTCCGGTTGTAGCGTTTTATAAAAATAATTCTTATATTAAACAAAACGAAAAAAATTTTTCAATGCCTTCTAGAAGGTGCTATTTCGAAAGCCTTTCTTTGAAGGAATCTCATTAAAAGGTCCATTTCAAATGTGATTTTTAGAAGGAACATCCTGGAAACGAATTTTTTGAAAGCATCATCTTGAAGGACTTCTCCGGTTGAAGCGTTTTATAAAAACACTTCTTGAATTTTACAAAACAGAATAAAATCTAACAATGCCTTCTTGAAGGTGCGATTTCGAAAGCCTTTCTTTGAAGGAATCTCACTAAAAGGTCCATTTCAAATGTGATTTTTAGAAGGAACATCCTGGAAACGAATTGTCTGAAAGCATCATCTTGAAGGACTTCTCCGGTTGAAGCGTTTAATAAAAAAATTTCTATAATTAAACAATACCCAAAAAAATCAATGCATTCTTGAAGGTGCGATTTCGAAAGCCTTTCTTTGAAGGAATCTGACTTAAAGGTCCATTTCAAATGTGATTTTTGGAAGTTAAATCATGGAAACGTATTTTTAAAAGCATCATCTTGAATGACTTCTCCGGTTGAAGCTTTAAATAAAAACACTTCTTGAATTATACAAAACGGAAAAAAATCAAACAATGCCTTCTTGAAGGTGCGATTTCGAAAGCCTTTCTTTGAAGGAATCTCACTAAAAGGTCCATTTCAAATGTGATTTTTAGAAGGAACATCCTGGAAACGAATTGTTTGAAAGCATCATCTTGAAGGACTTCTCCGGTTGAAGCGTTTAATAAAAACATTTCTTGAATTATACAAAACGGAAAAAAATCTAACAATGCCTTCTTGAAGGTGCGATTTCGAAAGCCTTTCTTTGAAGGAATCTCACTAAAAGGTCCATTTCAAACGTGATTTTTGGAATTAAAATCATGGAAACGAATTGTTTGAAAGCATCATCTTGTATGACTTCTCCGGTTGAAGCGTTTAATAAAAACACTTCTTGAATTATACAAAACGGAAAAAAATCTTACAATGCCTTCTTGAAGGTGCGATTTCGAAAGCCTTTCTTTGAAAGAATCTCACTTAAAGGTCCATTTCAAATGTGATTTTTAGAAGGAACATCCTGGAAACGAATTGATTGAAAGCATCATCTTGTATGACTTCTCCGGTTGAAGCGTTTAATAAAAACACTTCTTGAATTATACAAAACGGAAAAAAATCTAACAATGCCTTCTTGAAGGTGCGATTTCGAAAGCCTTTCTTTGAAGGAATCTCACTAAAAGGTCCATTTCAAATATGATTTTAAGAAGGAACATCCTGGAAACGAATTGTCTGAAAGCATTATCTTGAAGGAATTCTCCGGTTGAAGCGTTTAATAAAAACATTTCTTGAATTATACAAAACGGAAAAAAATCTAACAATGCCTTCTTGAAGGTGCGATTTCGAAAGCCTTTCTTTGAAGGAATCTCACTAAAAGGTCCATTTCAAACGTGATTTTTGGAAGCAAAATCATGGAAACGAATTGATTGAAAGCATCATCTTGTATGACTTCTCCGGTTGAAGCGTTTAATAAAAACACTTCTTGAATTATACAAAACGGAAAAAAATCTTACAATGCCTTCTTGAAGGTGCGATTTCGAAAGCCTTTCTTTGAAAGAATCTCACTTAAAGGTCCATTTCAAATGTGATTTTTTGAAGGAACATCCTGGAAACGAATTGTCTGAAAGCATCATCTTGAAGGACTTCTCCGGTTGAAGCGTTTTATAAAAACACTTCTTGAATTATACAAAACGGAAAAAAATCTAACAATGCCTTCTTGAAGGTGCGATTTCGAAAGCCTTTCTTTGAAGGAATCTCACTAAAAGGTCCATTTCAAACGTGATTTTTGGAAGTAAAATCATGGAAACGAATTGTAAGAAAGCATCATCTTGAATGACTTCTCCGGTTCAGGCGTTTAATAAAAACACTTCTTGAATTATCCAAAATGAAAAAATATCTTACAATGCCTTCTTGAAGGTGCGATTTGGAAAGCCTTGTTTTTAAGGAATCTCACTAAAAGGTCCATTTCAAATGTGATTTTTAGAAGGAACATCATGGAAACGTATTTTTTAAAAGCCCCATCTTGAACGACTTCTCCGGTTGTAGCGTTTTATAAAAATACTTCTTATATTAAACAAAACAGAAAAAATCTAACAATGCCTTCTTGAAGGTGCGATTTCGAAAGCCTTTCTTTGAAAGAATCTCATTAAAAGGTCCATTTCAAATGTGATTTTGAGAAGGAACATCCTGGAAACGAATTGTCTGAAAGCATCATCTTGAAAGACTTCTCCGGTTGAAGCGTTTTATAAAAACATTTCTTGAATTATACAAAACGGAAAAAAATCTAACAATGCCTTCTTGAAGGTGCGATTTCGAAAGCCTTTCTTTGAAGGAATCTCACTAAAAGGTCCATTTCAAATGTGATTTTTGGAAGTAAAATCATGGAAACGTATTTTTAAAAGCCTCATCTTGAAAGACTTCTCCGGTTGAAGCGTTTAATAAAAACACTTCTTGAATTATACAAAACGAAAAAAATTTTTCAATGCCTTCTAGAAGGTGCTATTTCGAAAGCCTTTCTTTGAAGGAATCTCATTAAAAGGTCCATTTCAAATGTGATTTTTAGAAGGAACATCCTGGAAACGAATTGTCTGAAAGCATCATCTTGAAGGACTTCTCCGGTTGAAGCGTTTTATAAAAACATTTCTTGAATTATACAAAACGGAAAAAAATCTAACAATGCCTTCTTGAAGCTGCGATTTCGAAAGCCTTTCTTTGAAGGAATCTCACTAAAAGGTCCATTTCAAATATGATTTTAAGAAGGAACATCCTGGAAACGAATTGTCTGAAAGCATTATCTTGAAGGAATTCTCCGGTTGAAGCGTTTAATAAAAACATTTCTTGAATTATACAAAACGGAAAAAAATCAATGCCTTCTTGAAGGTGCGATTTCGAAAGCCTTTCTTTGAAGGAATCTCACTAAAAGGTCCATTTCAAACGTGATTTTTGGAAGTAAAATCATGGAAACGTATTTTTAAAAGCCTCATCTTGAATGACTTCTCCGGTTGAAGCGTTTAATAATAACACTTCTTGAATTATACAAAACGAAAAAAATTTTTCAATGCCTTCTAGAAGGTGCTATTTCGAAAGCCTTTCTTTGAAGGAATCTCACTAAAAGGTCCATTTCAAATGTGATTTTAAGAAGGAACATCCTGGAAACGAATTGTCTGAAAGCATTATCTTGAAGGAATTCTCCGGTTGAAGCGTTTAATAAAAACATTTCTTGAATTATACAAAACGGAAAAAAATCTAACAATGCCTTCTTGAAGGTGCGATTTCGAAAGCCTTTCTTTGAAGGAATCTCACTAAAAGGTCCATTTCAAACGTGATTTTTGGAATTAAAATCATGGAAACGAATTGTTTGAAAGCATCATCTTGTATGACTTCTCCGGTTGAAGCGTTTAATAAAAACACTTCTTGAATTATACAAAACGGAAAAAAATCTTACAATGCCTTCTTGAAGGTGCGATATCGAAAGCCTTTCTTTGAAAGAATCTCACTTAAAGGTCCATTTCAAATGTGATTTTTAGAAGGAACATCCTGGAAACGAATTGTTTGAAAGCATCATCTTGTATGACTTCTCCGGTTGAAGCGTTTTATAAAAACACTTCTTGAATTATACAAAACGGAAAAAAATCTAACAATGCCTTCTTGAAGGTGCGATTTCGAAAGCCTTTCTTCGAAGGAATCTCACTAAAAGGTCCATTTCAAATATGATTTTAAGAAGGAACATCCTGGAAACGAATTGTCTGAAAGCATTATCTTGAAGGAATTCTCCGGTTGAAGCGTTTAATAAAAACATTTCTTGAATTATACAAAACGGAAAAAAATCTAACAATGCCTTCTTGAAGGTGCGATTTCGAAAGCCTTTCTTTGAAGGAATCTCACTAAAAGGTCCATTTCAAACGTGATTTTTGGAATTAAAATCATGGAAACGAATTGTTTGAAAGCATCATCTTGTATGACTTCTCCGGTTGAAGCGTTTAATAAAAACACTTCTTGAATTATACAAAACGGAAAAAAATCTTACAATGCCTTCTTGAAGGTGCGATATCGAAAGCCTTTCTTTGAAAGAATCTCACTTAAAGGTCCATTTCAAATGTGATTTTTTGAAGGAACATCCTGGAAACGAATTGTTTGAAAGCATCATCTTGTATGACTTCTCCGGTTGAAGCGTTTTATAAAAACACTTCTTGAATTATACAAAACGGAAAAAAATCTAACAATGCCTTCTTGAAGGTGCGATTTCGAAAGACTTTCTTCGAAGGAATCTCACTAAAAGGTCCATTTCAAACGTGATTTTTGGAAGTAAAATCATGGAAACGTATTTTTAAAAACCTTATCTTGATAGTCTTCTCCGGTTGAAGCGTTTTATAAAAACATTTCTTGAATCATACAAAACGGAAAAAAATCTTACAATGCCTTCTTGAAGCTGCGATTTCGAAAGCCTTTCTTTGAAGGAATCTCACTAAAAGGTCCATTTCAAACGTGATTTTTGGAAGTAAAATCATGGAAACGTATTTTTAAAAACCTTATCTTGAAAGACTTCTCCGGTTGTAGCGTTTTATAAAAATTCTTCTTATATTAAACAAAACGAAAAAAATTTTTCAATGTCTTCTTGAAGGTGCGATTTCGAAAGCCTTTCTTTGAAAGAATCTCACTTAAAGGTCCATTTCAAATGTGATTTTAAGAAGGAACATCCTGGAAACGAATTGTCTGAAAGCATTATCTTGAAGGACTTCTAAGGAAGCGTTTTATAAAAACACTTCTTGAATTATACAAAACGGAAAAAAATCTAACAATGCCTTCTTGAAGGTGCGATTTCGAAAGCCTTTCTTTGAAGGAATCTCACTAAAAGGTCCATTTCAAACGTGATTTTTGGAAGTAAAATCATGGAAACGTATTTTTAAAAACCTTATCTTGATAGTCTTCTCCGGTTGTAGCGTTTTATAAAAATACTTTTTATATTAAACAAAACGAAAAAAATTTTTCAATGCCTTCTAGAAGGTGCTATTTCGAAAGCCTTTCTTTGAAGGAATCTCATTAAAAGGTACATTTCAAATGTGATTTTTAGAAGGAACATCCTGGAAACGAATTGTCTGAAAGCATCATCTTGAAGGACTTCTCCGGTTGAAGCGTTTAATAAAAACATTTCTTGAATTATACAAAACGGAAAAAAATCTAACAATGCCTTCTTGAAGCTGCGATTTCGAAAGCCTTTCTTTGAAGGAATCTCACTAAAAGGTCCATTTCAAACGTGATTTTTGGAAGTAAAATCATGGAAACGTATTTTTAAAAACCTTATCTTGAAAGACTTCTCCGGTTGTAGCGTTTTATAAAAACACTTCTTGAATTATACAAAACGGAAAAAAATCTTACAATGCCTTCTTGAAGGTGCGATTTCGAAAGCCTTTCTTTGAAAGAATCTCACTTAAAGGTCCATTTCAAACGTGATTTTTGGAAGTAAAATCATGGAAACGTATTTTTAGAAACCTTATCTTGAAAGACTTCTCCGGTTGTAGCGTTTTATAAAAATTCTTCTTATATTAAACAAAACGAAAAAAATTTTTCAATGTCTTCTAGAAGGTGCTATTTCGAAAGCCTTTCTTTGAAGGAATCTCACTAAAAGGTCCATTTCAAACGTGATTTTTGGAAGTAAAATCATGGAAACGTATTTTTAAAAGCCTCATCTTGAAAGACTTCTCCGGTTGTAGCGTTTTATAAAAACATTTCTTGAATTATACAAAACGGAAAAAAATCTAACAATGCCTTCTTGAAGGTGCGATTTCGAAAGCCTTTCTTTGAAAGAATCTCACTTAAAGGTCCATTTCAGATGTGATTTTTAGAAGGAACATCCTGGAAACGAATTGTTTGAAAGCATCATCTTGAATGACTTCTCCGGTTGAAGCGTTTAATAAAAACACTTCTTGAATTATACAAAACGGAAAAAAATCTAACAATGCCTTCTTGAAGGTGCAATTTCGAAAGCCTTTCTTCGAAGGAATCTCACAAAAAGGTCCATTTCAAATGTGATTTTTAGTAGTAGAATCATTCATCCGTGTTTTTCAAAAGCCTCATCTTGAAGGATTTCTCCAGATGTAACGTTTAAATAAGACACTCCTTGAATTATCCAAAATGAAACCAACTCTTTTAAGGAACCTAACGAAGGTGCAAACATAAAGGTCCCTCTTTTAAAAATATAACAGAAGTTCATTTTAGAAAGTCTGTTCCCTTAATAAACATGCTAGAGTAAGCTTTTCAAAATTATTTCTTGAATGAACCTCTTAGATGTATATTTTTGTAGTGCCCTTCTAAAAAGAACTTCTCGGAAGAAATCTTTTAGAAAGTACATCTTTGAAGTAATCTAACGGACGTTTCTTTTCTGAAAGCAACTCTTTTAAGGAACCTAACGAAGGTGCAAATTCAAAGGTCCCTCTTTTAAAAATATAACAGAAGTTCATTTTAAAAAGTCAGTTCCCTATATAAACTCGCTAAAGTAAGCTTTTCAAAAAAATTCCTTGAATGAACCTCTTGGATGTATATTATTGTAGTGCCCTTCTAAAAAGAACTTCCCGGAAGAAATCTTTTAGAAAGAACATTTTTGAAGGTATCTAACGGACGTTTCTTTTCTGAAAGCAACTCTTTTAAGGAACCTAACGAAGGTGCAAATTCAAAGGTCCGTCTTTTAAAAATATAACAGAAGTTCATTTTAGAAAGTCTGTTCCCTTAATAAACATGCTAGAGTAAGCTTTTCAAAATTATTTCTTGAATGAACCTCTTGGATGTATATTTTTGTAGTGCCCTTCTAAAAAGAACTTCTCGGAAGAAATCTTTTAGAAAGAACATCTTTGAAGTTATCTAACGGACGTTTCTTTTCTGAAAGCAACTCTTTTAAGGAACCTAACGAATGTGCAAATTCAAAGGTCCCTCTTTTAAAAATATAACAGAAGTTCATTTTAGAAAGTCAGTTCCCTATATAAACTCGCTAAAGTAAGCTTTTCAAAAAAATTTCTTAAATGAACCTCTTGGATGTATATTATTGTAGTGCCCTTCTTAAAAGAACTTCCTGGAAGTAATCTTTCAGAGAGGACATCTCTGAAGGTATCTAACGGACGTTTCTTTTCTGAAAGCAACTCTTTTAGGGAACCTAACGAAGGTGCAAATTCAAATGTCAGTCTTTTAAAAATATAACAGAAGTTCATTTTAGAAAGTCAGTTTCCTATATAAACTCGCTAAAGTAAGCTTTTCAAAAAAATATCTTGAATGAACCTCTTGGATGTATATTTTTGTAGTGCCCTTCTAAAAAGAACTTCTCGGAAGAAATCTTTTAGAAAGAACATCGTTGAAGTAATCTAACGGACGCTTCTTTTCTGAAAGCAACTCTTTTAAGGAACCTAACGAAGGTGCAAATTCAAAGGTCCCTCTTTTAAAAATATAACAGATGTTCATTTTAGAAAGTCTGTTCCCTTAAAAAACATGCTAGAGTAAGCTTTTCAAAATTATTACTTGAATGAACCTCATGGATGTATATTTTTGTAGTGCCCTTCTAAAAAAAACTTCTCGGAAGAAATCTTTTAGAAAGTACATCTTTGAAGTAATCTAACGGACGTTTCTTTTCTCAAAGCAACTCTTTTAAGGAACCTAACGAAGGTGCAAAATCAAAGGTCCCTCTTTTAAAAATATAACAGAATTTCATTTTCTGAAGTCTGTTCCCTAAATAACCTTTCTAAAAGAAACTTTTCAAAAAAATTCCTTGAATGAACCTCTTGAATATACATTATTGTAGTGCCCTTCTAAAAAGAACTTCCCGGAAGAAATCTTTCAGACAGAAAATCTTTGAAGGTATCTAACGGAAGTTTCTTTTCTGAAAGCAACTCTTTTAAGGAACCTAACGAAGGTGCAAATTCAAAGGTCCCTCTTTTAAAAATATAACAGAAGTTCATTATTTGAAGTCAGTTCCCTATATCAACTCGCTAAAGTAAGCTTTTCAAAAAAATTCCTTGAATAAACCTCTTGGATGTACATTATTGTAGTGCACCTCTATTAAGAACTTCCCGGAAGAAATTTCTTAGAAAGAACATCTTTGAAGGTATCTAACGGACGTTTCTTTTCTGAAAGCAACTCTTTTAAGGAACCTAACGAAGGTGCAAATTCAAAGGTCCCTCTTTTAAAAATATAACAGAAGTTCATTTTAGAAAGTCAGTTCCCTATATAAACTCGCTAAAGTAAGCTTTTCGAAAAAATTCCTTGAATGAACCTCTTGGATGTATATTATTGGAGTGCCCTTCTAAAAAGAACTTCCCGGAAGTAACCTTTCAGACAGAAAATCTTTGAAGGTATCTAACGGACGTTTCTTTTCTGAAAGCAACTCTTTTAAGGAACCTAACGAAGGTGCAAATTCAAAGGTCCCTCTTTAAAAATATAACAAAAGTTCATTTTCTGAAGTCAGTTCCCTATATAAACTCACTCAATAAACATGCTAAAGTAAGCTTTTCAAAAAAATTCCTTGAATAAACCTCTTGGATGTACATTATTGTAGTGCATCTCTAGAAAGAACTTCTCGGAAGAAATCTTTTAGAAAGAACATCTTTGAAGGTATCTAACGGACGTTTCTTTTCTGAAAGCAACTCTTTTAAGGAACCTAACGAAGGTGCATATATAAAGGTCTCTCTTTTAAAAATATAACAGAAGTTCATTTTAGAAAGTCTGTTCTTTAAATAACCATGCAAGAGTAAGCTTTTCAAAAAAATTCCCTGAATGAACCTCTTGGATGTACATTATTGGAGTGCCCTTCTAAAAAGAACTTCCCGGAAGTAACCTTTTAGAGAGAAAATCTTTGAAGGTATCTAACGGACGTTTCTTTTCTGAAAGCAACTCTTTTAAGGAACCTAACGAAGGTGCAAATTCAAAGGTCCCTCTTTTAAAAATATAACAGAAGTTCATTATTTGAAGTCAGTTCCCTAAATAACCTTGCTAAAGTTAGCTTTTCAAAAAAATTCCTTGAATGAACCTCTTGGATGTATATTATTGTAGTGCCCTTCTAAAAAGAACTTCTCGGAAGAAATCTTTTAGAAAGAACATCTTTGAAGTAATCTAACGGACATTTCTTTTCTGAAAGCAACTCTTTTAAGGAACCTAACGAAGGTGCAAATTCAAAGGTCCCTCTTTTAAAAATATAACAGAAGTTCATTATTTGAAGTCAGTTCCCTAAATAACCTTGCTAAAGTTAGCTTTTCAAAAAAATTCCTTGAATAAACCTCTTGGATGTATATTATTGTAGTGCCCTTCTAAAAAGAACTTCTCGGAAGAAATCTTTTAGAAAGAACATCTTTGAAGTAATCTAACGGACGTTTCTTTTCTGAAAGCAACTCTTTTAAGGAACCTAACGAAGGTGCAAATTCAAAGGTCCCTCTTTAAAAATATAACAGAAGTTCATTATTTGAAGTCAGTTCCCTAAAACACCTTGCTAAAGTTAGCTTTTCGAAAAAATTCCTTGAATGAACCTCTTGGATGTATATTTTTGTATTTCCCTTCTAAAGAGAACTTCACGTAAGTAAACTTTTAGAGAGAAAATCAATTGAGGTATCTAACGGACGTTTCTTTTCTGAAAGCAACTCTTTTAAGGAACCTAACGAAGGTGCAAATTCAAAGGTCCCTCTTTTAAAAATATAACAGAAGTTCATTATTTGAAGTCAGTTCCCTAAATAACCTTGCTAAAGTTAGCTTTTCAAAAAAATTCCTTGAATGAACCTCTTGGATGTATATTATTGGAGTGCCCTTCTAAAAAGAACTTCCCGGAAGTTACCTTTCAGAGAGAAAATCTTTGAAGGTATCTAACGGACGTTTCTTTTCTGAAAGCAACTCTTTTAAGGAACCTAACGAAGGTGCAAATTCAAAGGTCCCTCTTTTAAAAATATAACAGAAGTTCATTATTTGAAGTCAGTTCCCTAAATAACCTTGCTAGAATAAGTTTTTCAAAATTATTTCTTGAATGAACCTCTTTGATGTACATTACTGCAGTGCCCTTCTAAAAAGAACTTCCCGGAAGAAATCTTTTAGAGAGAAAATCTTTGAAGGTATCTAACGGACGTTTCTTTTCTGAAAGCAACTCTTTTAAGGAACCTAACGAAGGTGCAAATTCAAAGGTCCCTCTTTTAAAAATATAACAGAAGTTCATTTTAAAAAGTCAGTTCCCTATATAAACTCGCTAAAGTAAGCTTTTCAAAAAAATTCCTTGAATGAACCTCTTGGATGTATATTATTGGAGTGCCCTTCTAAAAAGAACTTCCCGGAAGTTACCTTTCAGAGAGAAAATCTTTGAAGGTATCTAACGGACGTTTCTTTTCTGAAAGCAACTCTTTTAAGGAACCTAACGAAGGTGCAAATTCAAAGGTCCCTATTTTAAAAATATAACAGAAGTTCATTTTCTGAAGTCAGTTCCCTATATAAACTCGCTAAAGTAAGCTTTTCAAAAAAATTCCTTGAATGAACCTCTTGGATGTATATTATTGTAGTGCCCTTCTAAAAAGAACTTCCCGGAAGTTACCTTTCAGAGAGAAAATCTTTGAAGGTATCTAACGGACGTTTCTTTTCTGAAAGCAACTCTTTTTAGGAACCTAACGAAGGTGCAAATTCAAAGGTCCCTCTTTTAAAAATATAACAGAAGTTCATTTTAAAAAGTCAGTTCCCTTAATATACATGCTAAAGTAAGCTTTTCAAAAAAATTCCTTGAATAAACCTCTTGGATGTACATTATTGTAGTGCGTCTCTAGAAAGAACTTCCCGGAAGAAATTACTTAGAAAGAACATCTTTGAAGGTATCTAACGGACGTTTCTTTTCTGAAAGCAACTCTTTTAAGGAACCTAATGAAGGTGCAAATTCAAAACCCTCTTTTAAAAATATTACAGAAGTTCATTTTCTGAAGTCTGGTCCCTGAATAAACATGCTATAGTTAGCTTTTCAAAAAAATTTTTTGAATGAAGCTCTTGAATGTATATTTTTGTAGTTCCCTTCTAAAAAGAACTTCCCGGAAGAAATCTTTTAGAAAGAACATCTTTGAAGGTTTCTAAAGGACGTTTCTTTTCTGAAAGCAACTCTTTTAAGGAACCTAACGAAGGTGCAAATTCAAAGGTCCGTCTTTTAAAAATATAACAGAAGTTCATTTTAGAAAGTCTGTTACCTTAATAAACATGCTAGAGTAAGCTTTTCAAAATTATTTTTTGAGTGAACCTCTTGGATGTATATTTTTGTAGTGCCCTTCTAAAAAGAACTTCCCGGAAGTTACCTTTCAGAGAGAAAATCTTTGAAGGTATCTAACGGACGTTTCTTTTCTGAAAGCAACTCTTTTAAGGAACCTAACGAAGGTGCAAATTCAAAGGTCCCTCTTTTAAAAATATAACAGAAGTTCATTATTTGAAGTCAGTTCCCTAAATAACCTTGCTAAAAGAAATTTTTCAAAAAAATTCCTTGAATGAACCTCTTGGATGTATATTATTGTAGTGCCCTTCTAAAAAGAACTTCTCGGAAGAAATCTTTTAGAAAGAACATCTTTGAAGTAATCTAACGGACATTTCTTTTCTGAAAGCAACTCTTTTAAGGAACCTAACGAAGGTGCAAATTCAAAGGTCCCTCTTTTAAAAATATAACAGAAGTTCATTTTAGAAAGTCTGTTACCTTAATAAACATGCTAGAGTAAGCTTTTCAAAAAAATTCCTTGAATGAACCTCTTGGATGTATATTATTGTAGTGCCCTTCTAAAAAGAACTTCCCGGAAGAAATCTTTTAGAAAGAACATCTTTGAAGGTATCTAACGGACGTTTCTTTTCTGAAAGCAACTCTTTTAAGGAACCTAACGAAGGTGCAAATATAAAGGTCCCTCTTTTAAAAATATAACAGAAGTTCATTTTTGAAAGTCTGTTCCCTAAATAACCATGCTAGAGTAAGTTTTTCAAAAAAATTCCTTGAATGAACCTCTTGAATGTACATTATTGTAGTGCCCTTCTAAAAAGAACTTCCCGTGAGTTACCTTTTAGAGAGAAAATCTTTGAAGGTATCTAACGGACGTTTCTTTTCTGAAAGCAACTCTTTTAAGGAACCTAACGAAGGTGCAAATTCAAAGGTCCCTCTTTTAAAAATATAACAGAAGTTCATTTTAAAAAGTCAGTTCCCTATATAAACTCGCTAAAGTAAGCTTTTCAAAAAAATTCCTTGAATGAACCTCTTGGATGTATATTATTGGAGTGCCCTTCTAAAAAGAACTTCCCGGAAGTAACCTTTCAGACAGAAAATCTTTGAAGGTATCTAACGGACGTTTCTTTTCTGAAAGCAACTCTTTTAAGGAACCTAACGAAGGTGCAAATTCAAAGGTCCCTCTTTTAAAAATATAACAGAAGTTCATTATTTGAAGTCAGTTCCCTATATCAACTCGCTAAAGTAAGCTTTTCAAAAAAATTCCTTGAATGAACCTCTTGGATGTATATTATTGTAGTGCCCTTCTAAAAAGAACTTCCCGGAAGAAATTTCTTAGAAAGAACATCTTTGAAGGTATCTAACGGACGTTTCTTTTCTGAAAGCAACTCTTTTAAGGAACCTAACGAAGGTGCAAATTCAAAGGTCCCTCTTTTAAAAATATTACAGAAGTTCATTTTAGAAAGTCTGTTCCCTAAATAACCATGCTAGAGTAAGCTTTTCAAAAAAATTCCCTGAATGAACCTCTTGGATGTACATTATTGTAGTGCCCTTCTCAAAAGAACTTCCCTGAAGTAACTTTTTAAGAGAAAATCTTTGAAGGTATCTAACGGACGTTACTTTTCTGTAAGCAACTCTTTTAAGGAACCTAACGAAGGTGCAAATATAAAGGTCCCTCTTTTAAAAATATTACAGAAGTTCATTTTCTGAAGTCTGTTCCCTAAATAACCTTTCTAAAAAAAATTTTTCAAAAAAATTCCTTGAATGAACCTCTTGGATGTATATTTTTGTAGTGCCCTTCAAAAAAGAAGTTCCCGGAAGAAATCTTTGAGAAAGAAAATCTTTGAAGGTATCTATCGGAAATTTCTTTTCTGAAAGCAACTCTTTTAAGGAACCTAACTAAGGTGCAAATATAAAGGTCCCTCTTTTAAAAATATAACAGAAGTTCATTTTAGAAAGTCTGTTCCCTAAATAACCATATTAGAGTAAGCTTTTCAAAAAAATTTCTTGAATGAACCTCTTGAATGTATATTTTTAAAGTTCCCTTCTAAAAAGAACTTCCCGGAAGAAATCTTTTAGAGAGAAAATCTTTGAAGGTATCTAACGGACGTTTCTTTTCTGAAAGCAACTCTTTTAAGGAACCTAACGAAGGTGCAAATATAAAGGTCCCTCTTTTAAAAATATTACAGAAGTTCATTTTTGAAAGTCTGTTCCCTAAATAACCATGCTAGAGTAAGTTTTTCAAAAAAATTCCTTGAATGAACCTCTTGGATGTACATTATTGTAGTGCCCTTCTAAAAAGAACTTCCCGGAAGAAATCTTTTAGAGAGAAAATCTTTGAAGGTATCTAACGGACGTTTCTTTTCTGAAAGCAACTCTTTTAAGGAACCTAACGAAGGTGCAAATTCAAAGGTCCCTCTTTTAAAAATATTACAGAAGTTCATTTTAGAAAGTCTGTTCCCTAAATAACCATGCTAGAGTTAGCTTTTTAAAATTATTTCTGAATGAACCTCTTGGATGTATATTATTGTAGTGCCCCTATAAAAAGAACTTCCCGTGAGTTACCTTTTAGAGAGAAAATCTTTGAAGGTTTCTAAAGGACGTTTCTTTTATGAAAGCAACTCTTTTAAGGAACCTAATGAAGGTGCAAATTCAAAGGTCCCTTTTTTAAAAATATTACAGAAGTTTATTTTAGAAAGTCTGTTCCCTAAATAACCATGCTAAAGTTAGCTTTTCAAAAAAATTCCTTGAATAAACCTCTTGGATGTACATTATTGTAGTGCGCCTCTAGAAAGAACTTCCCGGAAGAAATTTCTTAGAAAGAACATCTTTGAAGGTATCTAACGGACGTTTCTTTTCTGAAAGCAACTCTTTTAAGGAACCTAACGAAGGTGCAAATTCAAAGGTCCCTCTTTTAAAAATATAACAAAAGTTCATTATTTGAAGTCAGTTCCCTAAATAACCTTGCTAAAGTTAGCTTTTCAAAAAAATTCCTTGAATAAACCTCTTGGATGTACATTATTGTAGTGCGCCTCTATTAAGAACTTCCCGGAAGAAATTTCTTAGAAAGAACATCTTTGAAGGTATCTAACGGACGTTTCTTTTCTGAAAGCAACTCTTTTAAGGAACCTAACGAAGGTGCAAATATAAAGGTCCCTCTTTTAAAAATATTACAGAAGTTCATTTTAGAAAGTCTGTTCCCTAAATAACCATGCTAGAGTTAGCTTTTCAAAAAAATTCCTTGAATGAACCTCTTGGATGTACATTATTGTAGTGCCCTTCTAAAAAGAACTTCCCGGAAGTAACCTTTTAGAGAGAAAATCTTTGAAGGTATCTAACGGACGTTTCTTTTCTGAAAGCAACTCTTTTAAGGAACCTAACGAAGGTGCAAATTCAAAGGTCCCTCTTTTAAAAATATAACAGAAGTTCATTTTAAAAAGTCAGTTCCCTAAATAACCTTGCTAAAGTTAGCTTTTCAAAAAAATTCCTTGAATAAACCTCTTGGATGTACATTATTGTAGTGCGCCTCTAGAAAGAACTTCCCGGAAGAAATTTCTTAGAAAGAACATCTTTGAAGGTATCTAACGGACGTTTCTTTTCTGAAAGCAACTCTTTTAAGGAACCTAACGAAGGTGCAAATTCAAAGGTCCCTCTTTTAAAAATATAACAGAAGTTCATTATTTGAAGTCAGTTCCCTAAATAACCTTTCTAAAAGAAACTTTTCAAAAAAATTCCTTGAATAAACCTCTTGGATGTACATTATTGTAGTGCCCTTCTAAAAAGAAATTCCCGGAAGAAATCTTTTAGAAAGAACATTTTTGAAGGTATCTAACGGACGTTTCTTTTCAGAAAGTAACTCTTTTAAGGAACCTAACGAAGGTGCAAATGCAAAGATCCCTCTTTTAAAAACAACAGAAGTTCATTATTTTAAGTCAGTTCCCTAAATAACCTTGCTAAAGTTAGCTTTTCAAAAAAATTCCTTGAATAAACCTCTTGGATGTACATTATTGTAGTGCGCCTCTAGAAAGAACTTCCCGGAAGAAATTTCTTGGAAAGAACATCTTTGAAGGTATCTAACGAACGTTTCTTTTCTGAAAGCAACTCTTTTAAGGAACCTAACGAAGGTGCAAATTCAAAGGTCCCTCTTTTAAAAATATAACAGAAGTTCATTTTATAAAGTCAGTTCCCTTAATAAACATGCTTAAGTAAGCTTTTCAAAAAAATTCCTTGAATAAACCTCTTGGATGTACATTATTGTAGTGCATCTCTAGAAAGAACTTCTCGGAAGAAATCTTTTAGAAAGAACATCTTTGAAGGTATCTAACGGACGTTTCTTTTCTGAAAGCAACTCTTTTAAGGAACCTAACGAAGGTGCAAATTCAAAGGTCCCTCTTTTAAAAATATAACAGAATTTCATTTTCTGAAGTCTGTTCCCTAAATAACCTTTCTAAAAGAAACTTTTCAAAAAAATTCCTTGAATGAACCTCTTGAATATACATTATTGTAGTGCCCTTCTAAAAAGAACTTCCCGGAAGTTACCTTTCAGAGAGAACATTTTTGAAGGTATCTAACGGACGTTTCTTTTCTGAAATAACTCTTTTAAGGAACATAACGAAGGTGCAAATTCAAAGGTCCCTCTTTTAATAATATAACAGAAGTTCATTTTATAAAGTCAGTTCCCTTTATAAACTCGCTAAAGTAAGCTTTTCGAAAAAATTCCTTGAATGAACCTCTTGGATGTATATTATTGGAGTGCCCTTCTAAAAAGAACTTCCCAGAAGTAACCTTTCAGACAGAAAATCTTTGAAGGTATCTAACGGACGTTTCTTTTCTGAAAGCAACTCTTTTAAGGAACCTAACGAAGGTGTAAATTCAAAGGTCCGTCTTTTAAAAATATTACAGAAGTTCATTCTCTGAAGTCTGTTCCCTAAATAACCTTTCTAAAAGAAACTTTTCAAAAAAATTCCTTGAATGAACCTCTTGAATATACATTATTGTAGTGCCCTTCTAAAAAGAAATTCCCGGAAGAAATCTTTTAGAAAGAACATTTTTGAAGGTATCTAACGGACGTTTCTTTTCTGAAAGTAACTTTTTTAAGGAACATAACGAAGGTGCAAATTCAAAGGTCCCTCTTTTAATAATATAACAGAAGTTCATTTTATAAAGTCAGTTCCCTTTATAAACTCGCTAAAGTAAGCTTTTCGAAAAAATTCCTTGAATGAACCTCTTGGATGTATATTATTGGAGTGCCCTTCTAAAAAGAACTTCCCAGAAGTAACCTTTCAGACAGAAAATCTTTGAAGGTATCTAACGGACGTTTCTTTTATGAAAGCAACTCTTTTAAGGAACCTAACGAAGGTGCAAATTCAAAGGTCCCTCTGTTAAAAATATAAAAGAAGTTCATTTTAGAAAGTCAGTTCCCTAAATAACCTTGCTAAAGTTAGCTTTTCAAAAAAATTCCTTGAATAAACCTCTTGGATGTACATTATTGTAGTGCGCCTCTAGAAAGAAATTCCCGGAAGAAATTTCTTAGAAAGAACATCTTTGAAGGTATCTAACGGACGTTTCTTTTCTGAAAGTAACTCTTTTAAGGAACATAACGAAGGTGCAAATTCAAAGGTCCCTCTTTTAATAATATAACAGAAGTTCATTATTTTAAGTCAGTTCCCTAAATAACCTTGCTAAAGTTAGCTTTTCAAAAAAATTCCTTGAATAAACCTCTTGGATGTACATTATTGTAGTGCGCCTCTAGAAAGAACTTCCCGGAAGAAATTACTTAGAAAGAACATCTTTGAAGGTATCTAACGGACGTTTCTTTTCTGAAAGTAACTCTTTTTAGGAACCTAACGAAGGTGCAAATTCAAAGGTCCCTCTTTTAAAAATATAACAGAAGTTCATTATTTGAAGTCAGTTCCCTAAATAACCTTGCTAAAGTTAGCTTTTCGAAAAAATTCCTTGAATGAACCTCTTGGATGTATATTATTGGAGTGCCCTTCTAAAAAGAACTTCCCGGAAGTAACCTTTCAGAGAGAAAATCTTTGAAGGTATCTAACGGACGTTTCTTTTCTGAAAGCAACTCTTTTAAGGAACCTAACGAAGGTGCAAATTCAAAGGTCCCTCTTTTAAAAATATAACAGAAGTTCATTTTAAAAAGTCAGTTCCCTTAATATACATGCTAAAGTTAGCTTTTCAAAAAAATTCCTTGAATAAACCTCTTGGATGTACATTATTGTAGTGCCCTTCTAAAAAGAACTTCCAGGAAGAAATCTTTTAGAAAGAACATCTTTGAAGGTATCTAACGGACGTTTCTTTTCTGAAAGCAACTCTTTTAAGGAACCTAACGAAGTTGCAAATTCAAAGGTCCCTCTTTTAAAAATATAACAGAAGTTCATTCTCTGAAGTCTGTTCCCTAAATAACCTTTCTAAAAGAAACTTTTCAAAAAAATTCCTTGAATGAACCTCTTGAATATACATTATTGTAGTGCCCTTCTAAAAAGAAATTCCCGGAAGAAATCTTTTAGAAAGAACATTTTTGAAGGTATCTAACGGACGTTTCTTTTCTGAAAGCAACTCTTTTAAGGAACCTAACGAAGGTGCAAATTCAAAGGTCCCTCTTTTAAAAATATAACAGAAGTTCATTATTTTAAGTCAGTTCCCTAAATAACCTTGCTAAAGTTAGCTTTTCAAAAAAATTCCTTGAATAAACCTCTTGGATGTACATTATTGTAGTGCGCCTCTAGAAAGAACTTCCCGGAAGAAATTTCTTGGAAAGAACATCTTTGAAGGTATCTAACGAACGTTTCTTTTCTGAAAGCAACTCTTTTAAGGAACCTAACGAAGGTGCAAATTCAAAGGTCCCTCTTTTAAAAATATAACAGAAGTTCATTTTATAAAGTCAGTTCCCTTAATAAACATGCTAAAGTAAGCTTTTCAAAAAAATTCCTTGAATAAACCTCTTGGATGTACATTATTGTAGTGCATCTCTAGAAAGAACTTCTCGGAAGAAATCTTTTAGAAAGAACATCTTTGAAGGTATCTAACGGACGTTTCTTTTCTGAAAGCAACTCTTTTAAGGAACCTAACGAAGGTGCAAATTCAAAGGTCCCTCTTTTAAAAATATAACAGAATTTCATTTTCTGAAGTCTGTTCCCTAAATAACCTTTCTAAAAGAAACTTTTCAAAAAAATTCCTTGAATGAACCTCTTGAATATACATTATTGTAGTGCCCTTCTAAAAAGAAATTCCCGGAAGAAATCTTTTAGAAAGAACATTTTTGAAGGTATCTAACGGACGTTTCTTTTCTGAAATAACTCTTTTAAGGAACATAACGAAGGTGCAAATTCAAAGGTCCCTCTTTTAATAATATAACAGAAGTTCATTTTATAAAGTCAGTTCCCTTTATAAACTCGCTAAAGTAAGCTTTTCGAAAAAATTCCTTGAATGAACCTCTTGGATGTATATTATTGGAGTGCCCTTCTAAAAAGAACTTCCCGGAAGTAACCTTTCAGACAGAAAATCTTTGAAGGTATCTAACGAACGTTTCTTTTCTGAAAGCAACTCTTTTAAGGAACCTAACGAAGGTGCAAATTCAAAGGTCCCTCTTTTAAAAATATAACAGAAGTTCATTATTTGAAGTCAGTTCCCTAAATAACCTTGCTAAAGTTAGCTTTTCAAAAAAATTCCTTGAATAAACCTCTTGGATGTACATTATTGTAGTGCGCCTCTAGAAAGAACTTCCCGGAAGAAATTTTTTAGAAAGAACATCTTTGAAGGTATCTAACGGACGTTTCTTTTCTGAAAGCAACTCTTTTAAGGAACCTAACGAAGGTGCAAATTCAAAGGTCCCTCTTTTAAAAATATAACAGAATTTCATTTTCTGAAGTCTGTTCCCTAAATAACCTTTCTAAATGAAACTTTTCAAAAAAATTCCTTGAATAAACCTCTTGGATGTACATTATTGGAGTGCCCTTCTAAAAAGAATTTCCCGGAAGAAATCTTTTAGAAAGAACATCTTTGAAGGTATCTAACGGACGTTTCTTTTATGAAAGCAACTCTTTTAAGGAACCTAACGAAGGTGCAAATTCAAAGGTTCCTCTTTTAAAAATATAACAGAAGTTCATTATTTTAAGTCAGTTCCCTAAATAACCTTGCTAAAGTTAGCTTTTCAAAAAAATTCCTTGAATAAACCTCTTGGATGTACATTATTGTAGTGCGCCTCTAGAAAGAACTTCCCGGAAGAAATTTCTTAGAAAGAACATCTTTGAAGGTATCTAACGGACGTTTCTTTTCTGAAAGTAACTCTTTTAAGGAACATAACGAAGGTGCAAATTCAAAGATACCTCTTTAATAAATATTACAGAAGTTCATTCTCTGAAGTCTGTTCCCTAAATAACCTTTCTAAATGAAACTTTTCAAAAAAATTCCTTGAATAAACCTCTTGGATGTACATTATTGGAGTGCCCTTCGAAAAGAATTTCCCGGAAGAAATCTTTTAGAAAGAACATCTTTGAAGGTATCTAACGGACGTTTCTTTTATGAAAGCAACTCTTTTAAGGAACCTAACGAAGGTGCAAATTCAAAGGTCCCTCTGTTAAAAATATAAAAGAAGTTCATTTTAGAAAGTCAGTTCCCTATATAAACTCGCTAAAGTAAGCTTTTCAAAAAAATTCCTTGAATGAACCTCTTAGATGTACATTATTGGAGTGCCCTTCTAAAGAGAATTTCCCGGAAGAAATCTTTTAGAAAGAACATCTTTGAAGGTATCTAACGGACGTTTCTTTTCTGAAAGCAACTCTTTTAAGGAACCTAACGAAGGTGTAAATTCAAAGGTCCGTCTTTTAAAAATATTACAGAAGTTCATTCTCTGAAGTCTGTTCCCTAAATAACCTTTCTAAAAGAAACTTTTCAAAAAAATTCCTTGAATGAACCTCTTGAATATACATTATTGTAGTGCCCTTCTAAAAAGAAATTCCCGGAAGAAATCTTTTAGAAAGAACATTTTTGAAGGTATCTAACGGACGTTTCTTTTCTGAAAGTAACTCTTTTAAGGAACATAACGAAGGTGCAAATTCAAAGGTCCCTCTTTTAATAATATAACAGAAGTTCATTATTTTAAGTCAGTTCCCTAAATAACCTTGCTAAAGTTAGCTTTTCAAAAAAATTCCTTGAATAAACCTCTTGGATGTACATTATTGTAGTGCGCCTCTAGAAAGAACTTCCCGGAAGAAATTTCTTAGAAAGAACATCTTTGAAGGTATCTAACGGACGTTTCTTTTCTGAAAGCAACTCTTTTAAGGAACCTAACGAAGTTGCAAATTCAAAGGTCCCTCTTTTAAAAATATAACAGAAGTTCATTCTCTGAAGTCTGTTCCCTAAATAACCTTTCTAAAAGAAACTTTTCAAAAAAATTCCTTGAATGAACCTCTTGAATATACATTATTGTAGTGCGCCTCTAGAAAGAACTTCCCGGAAGAAATTTCTTAGAAAGAACATCTTTGAAGGTATCTAAAGGACGTTTCTTTTCTGAAAGCAACTCTTTTAAGGAACCTAACGAAGTTGCAAATTCAAAGGTCCCTCTTATAAAAATATAACAGAAGTTCATTCTCTGAAGTCTGTTCCCTAAATAACCTTTCTAAAAGAAACTTTTCAAAAAAATTCCTTGAATTAACCTCTTGCATTTACATTATTGTAGTGCCCCTCTACAAAGAAATTCCCGGAAGAAATCTTTTAGAAAGAACATTTTTGAAGGTATCTAACGGACGTTTCTTTTCTGAAAGTAACTCTTTTAAGGAACATAACGAAGGTGCAAATTCAAAGATACCTCTTTAAAAAATATTACAGAAGTTCATTCTCTGAAGTCTGTTCCCTAAATAACCTTTCTAAATGAAACTTTTCAAAAAAATTCCTTGAATAAACCTCTTGGATGTACATTATTGGAGTGCCCTTCTAAAAAGAATTTCCCGGAAGAAATCTTTTAGAAAGAACATCTTTGAAGGTATCTAACGGACGTTTCTTTTATGAAAGCAACTCTTTTAAGGAACCTAACGAAGGTGCAAATTCAAAGGTCCCTCTGTTAAAAATATAAAAGAAGTTCATTTTAGAAAGTCAGTTCCCTATATAAACTCGCTAAAGTAAGCTTTTCAAAAAAATTCCTTGAATGAACCTCTTAGATGTACATTATTGTAGTGCGCCTCTAGAAAGAACTTTCCGGAAGAAATTTCTTAGAAAGAACATCTTTGAAGGTATCTAACGGACGTCTCTCTTTGAAAGCAACTCTTTTAAGGAACCTAACGAAGGTGTAAATTCAAAGGTCCGTCTTTTAAAAATATTACAGAAGTTCATTCTCTGAAGTCTGTTCCCTAAATAACCTTTCTAAAAGAAACTTTTCAAAAAAATTCCTTGAATGAACCTCTTGAATATACATTATTGTAGTGCCCTTCTAAAAAGAAATTCCCGGAAGAAATCTTTTAGAAAGAACATTTTTGAAGGTATCTAACGGACGTTTCTTTTCTGAAAGTAACTCTTTTAAGGAACATAACGAAGGTGCAAATTCAAAGGTCCCTCTTTAAATAATATAACAGAAGTTCATTTTATAAAGTCAGTTCCCTAAATAACCTTGCTAAAGTTAGCTTTTCAAAAAAATTCCTTCAATAAACCTCTTGGATGTACATTATTGTAGTGCGCCTCTAGAAAGAACTTTCCGGAAGAAATTTCTTAGAAAGAACATCTTTGAAGGTATCTAACGGACGTCTCTCTTTGAAAGCAACTCTTTTAAGGAACCTAACGAAGTTGCAAATTCAAAGGTCCCTCTTTTAAAAATATAACAGAAGTTCATTCTCTGAAGTCTGTTCCCTAAATAACCTTTCTAAAAGTAAGCTTTTCAAAAAAATTCCTTGAATAAACCTCTTGGATGTACATTATTGTAGTGCATCTCTAGAAAGAACTTCTCGGAAGAAATCTTTTAGAAAGAACATCTTTGAAGGTATCTAACGGACGTTTCTTTTCTGAAAGCAACTCTTTTAAGGAACCTAACGAAGGTGCAAATTCAAAGGTCCCTCTTTTAAAAATATAACAGAATTTCATTTTCTGAAGTCTGTTCCCTAAATAACCTTTCTAAAAGAAACTTTTCAAAAAAATTCCTTGAATGAACCTCTTGAATATACATTATTGTAGTGCCCTTCTAAAAAGAAATTCCCGGAAGAAATCTTTTAGAAAGAACATTTTTGAAGGTATCTAACGGACGTTTCTTTTCTGAAAGTAACTCTTTTAAGGAACATAACGAAGGTGCAAATTCAAAGATACCTCTTTAAAAAATATTACAGAAGTTCATTCTCTGAAGTCTGTTCCCTAAATAACCTTTCTAAATGAAACTTTTCAAAAAAATTCCTTGAATAAACCTCTTGGATGTACATTATTGGAGTGCCCTTCTAAAAAGAATTTCCCGGAAGAAATCTTTTAGAAAGAACATCTTTGAAGGTATCTAACGGACGTTTCTTTTATGAAAGCAACTCTTTTAAGGAACCTAATGAAGGTGCAAATTCAAAGGTCCCTCTTTTAAAAATATTACAGAAGTTCATTTTAGAAAGTCTGTTCCCTAAATAACCATGCTAGAGTAAGCTTTTCAAAAAAATTCCTTTGATTAACCTCTTTGATGTACATTATTGGAGTGCCCTTCTAAAAAGAATTTCCCGGAAGAAATCTTTTAGAAAGAACATCTTTGAAGGTATCTAACGGACGTTTCTTTTATGAAAGCAACTCTTTTAAGGAACCTAACGAAGGTGCAAATTCAAAGGTCCCTCTTTTAATAATATAACAGAAGTTCATTTTATAAAGTCAGTTCCCTTTATAAACACGCTAAAGTAAGCTTTTCGAAAAAATTCCTTGAATGAACCTCTTAGATGTACGTTATTGGAGTGCCCTTCTAAAAAGAATTTCCCGGAAGAAATCTTTTAGAAAGAACATCTTTGAAGGTATCTAACGGACGTTTCTTTTCTGAAAGCGACTCTTTTAAGGAACCTAACGAAGGTGCAAATTCAAAGGTCCCTCTTTTAAAAATATAAAAGAAGTTCATTTTAGAAAGTCAGTTCCCTTAATAAACATGCTAAAGTAAGCTTTTCAAAAAAATTCCTTGAATAAACCTCTTGGATGTACATTATTGTAGTGCATCTCTAGAAAGCACTTCTCGGAAGAAATCTTTTAGAAAGAACATCTTTGAAGGTATCTAACGGACGTTTCTTTTCTGAAAGCAACTCTTTTAAGGAACCTTACGAAGGTGCAAATTCAAAGATACCTCTTTAAAAAATATTACAGAAGTTCATTTTAGAAAGTCTGTTCCCTTAATAACCATGCGAGAGTAAACTTTTTGAAAAAATTCCTTGAATAAACCTCTTGGATTTATATTAATGTAGTGCCCTTCTAAAAAAAACTTCCCGGAAGTAACCTTTTAGAGAGAAAATCTTTGAAGGTATCTAACGGACGTTTCTTTTCTTAAAGCAACTCTTTTGAGAAACCTAACGAAGGTGCAAATTAAAAGGTCCCTCTTTTAAAAATATTACAGAAGTTCATTTTAGAAAGTCTGTTCCCTTAATAACCATGCTAGAGTAAGCTTTTCAAAATTATTTCTTAAATGAACCTCTTGGATGTATATTTTTTTAGTGCCCTTCTAAAAAGAACTTCCCGGAAGTAACATTTTAGAATGAAAATTTTTGAAGGTATCTAACGGACGCTTCTTTTTAGAAAGCATCTTTTTTAAGGAACTTAAGAAAGGTGCAAATTCAAAGGTGCTTCTTTTAAAAATATAACAGAAGTTCATTTTCTGAAGTCTGTTCCCTAAATAACCTTTCTAAAAGAAACTTTTCAAAAAAATTTCTTGAATGAACCTCTTGGATGTATATTTTTGCAGTGCCCTTCTTAATAAAAACTTCCCGGAAGTAAGCTTTTTAGAGAGAAAATCTTTGAAGGTATCTAAAGGACGTTTCTTTTTTGAAAGCAACTCTTTTTAGGAACCTAAGAAAGGTGCAAATTCAAAGGTCCTTCTTCTAAAAATATAACAGAAGTTCATTTTTTGAAGTCTGTTCCCTAAACAACCTTTCTAAAAGAAAATTTTTAAAAAAATTCCTTGAATGAACCTCTTGGATGTTTATTTTTGTAGTGCCCTTTTTAAAAAAAACTTCCCGGAAGTAACCTTTTAGAGAGAAAATCTTTGAAGGTATCTAACGGACGCTTCTTTTTAGAAAGCAACTCTTTTAAGGAACCAAAGAAAGGTGCAAATTCAAAGGTCTTTCTTTTTAAAATATAACAGAAGTTCATTCTCTGAAGTCTGTTCCCTTAATAACCTTTCTAAAAGTAAGCTTTTCAAAAAAATTCCTTGAATAAACCTCTTGGATGTACATTATTGTAGTGCATCTCTAGAAAGAACTTCTCGGAAGAAATCTTTTAGAAAGAACATCTTTGAAGGTATCTAACGGACGTTTCTTTTCTGAAAGCAACTCTTTTAAGGAACCTAACGAAGGTGCAAATTCAAAGGTCCCTCTTTTAAAAATATAACAGAATTTCATTTTCTGAAGTCTGTTCCCTAAATAACCTTTCTAAAAGAAACTTTTCAAAAAAATTCCTTGAATGAACCTCTTGAATATACATTATTGTAGTGCCCTTCTAAAAAGAAATTCCCGGAAGAAATCTTTTAGAAAGAACATTTTTGAAGGTATCTAACGGACGTTTCTTTTCTGAAAGTAACTCTTTTAAGGAACATAACGAAGGTGCAAATTCAAAGATACCTCTTTAAAAAATATTACAGAAGTTCATTCTCTGAAGTCTGTTCCCTAAATAACCTTTCTAAATGAAACTTTTCAAAAAAATTCCTTGAATAAACCTCTTGGATGTACATTATTGGAGTGCCCTTCTAAAAAGAATTTCCCGGAAGAAATCTTTTAGAAAGAACATCTTTGAAGGTATCTAACGGACGTTTCTTTTATGAAAGCAACTCTTTTAAGGAACCAAAGAAAGGTGAAAATTCAAAGGTCCTTCTTTTAAAAATATAACAGAAGATCAATTTATGAAGTCTGTTCACAAAACAACATTTCTAAAAGAAAATTTATAAAAAAAATTCATTGAATGATCCTCTTGGATGTACATTATTGGAGTGCCCTTCTAAAAAGAACTTCAGGAAGAAATCTTTTAGAGAGAAAATCTTTGAAGGTATCGAACGGACGTTTCTTTTTTGAAAGCATTTCTTTTAAGGAACCTAAGAAAGGTGCAAAATCAAAGGTCCTTCTTTTAAAAATATAAGAGAAGTTCATTTTCTGAAGTCTGTTCCCTAAATAACCTATCTAAAAGAAACTTTCAAAAAAAATCCTTGAATAAACCTCTTGGATGTATATTATTGTAAGGCCCTTCTAGAATGAACTTCCCGGAAGTAACCTTTTAGAGAGAAAATCTTTGAAGGTATCGAACGGACGTTTCTTTTTTGAAAGCATTTCTTTTAAGGAACCTAAGAAAGGTGCAAAATCAAAGGTCCTTCTTATAAAAATATAACAGAAGTTCATTTTCTGAAGTCTGTTCACTAAATAACCATTCTAAAAAAAATTTTTCAAAAAAATTCCTTGAATGAACCTCTTGGATGTACATTATTGTAGTGCCCTTCTGAAAAGAACTTCGCGGAAGTAACCTTTAAGAGAGAAAATCTTTGAAGGTATCTAACGGACGTTTCTTTTATGAAAGCAAATCTTTTAAGGAACCAAAGAAAGGTGCAAAATCAAAGGTCCTTCTTTTAAAAATATAAGAGAAGTTCATTTTCTGAAGTCTGTTCCCTAAATAACCTCTCTAAAAGAAACTTTTCAAAAAAATTCCTTAAATGAACCTCTTGGATGTATATTTTTATAGTGCCCTTCTAAAATGAACTTCCAGGAAGTAACCTTTTAGAGAGAAAATCTTTGAAGGTATTTAACGGACGCTTCTTTTTTGAAAGCAACTCTTTTAAGGTACCAAAGAAAGGTGAAAATTCAAAGGTCCTTCTTTTAAACATATTACAGAAGTTCATTTTATGAAGTCTGTTCCCTAAACAACCTTTCTAAAAGAAAATTTTTAAAAAAAATTCCTTGAATGAACCTCTTGGATGTACATTTATGTAGTGCCCTTCTAAAAAGAACTTCAAGGAAGTAACCTTTTAGAGAGAAAATCTTTGAAGGTATCTAACGGACATTTCTTTTTTGAAAGCAACTCTTTTTAGGAACCTAAGAAAGGTGCAAATTCAAAGGTCCTTCTTCTAAAAATATAACAGAAGTTCATTTTTTGAAGTCTGTTCCCTAAACAACCTTTCTAAAAGAAAATTTTTAAAAAAATTCCTTGAATGAACCTCTTGGATGTTTATTTTTGTAGTGCCCTTTTTAAAAAAAACTTCCCGGAAGTAACCTTTTAGAGAGAAAATCTTTGAAGGTATCTAACGGACGCTTCTTTTTAGAAAGCAACTCTTTTAAGGAACCAAAGAAAGGTGCAAATTCAAAGGTCTTTCTTTTTAAAATATAACAGAAGTTCATTTTCTGAAGTCTGTTCATTAAAAAACCTTTCTAAAAGAAAATTTTTAAAAAAATTTCTTGAATGAACCTCTTGGATGTATATTTTTGCAGTGCCCTTCTTAATAAAAACTTCCCGGAAGTAAGCTTTTTAGAGAGAAAATCTTTGAAGGTATCTAAAGGACGTTTCTTTTTTGAAAGCAACTCTTTTTAGGAACCTAAGAAAGGTGCAAATTCAAAGGTCCTTCTTCTAAAAATATAACAGAAGTTCATTTTTTGAAGTCTGTTCCCTAAACAACCTTTCTAAAAGAAAATTTTTAAAAAAATTCCTTGAATGAACCTCTTGGATGTTTATTTTTGTAGTGCCCTTCTAAAAAAAACTTCCCGGAAGTAACCTTTAAGAGTTAAATCTTTGAAGGTATCTAACGGACGTTTCTTTTTTGAAAGCAACTCTTTTAAGGAACCAAAGAAAGGTGCAAATTCAAAGGTCCTTCTTTTAAAAATATAACAGAAGTTCATTTTCTGAAGTCTGTTCCCTAAACAACCTCTCTAAAAGAAAATTTTTAAAAAAATTCCTTGAATGAACCTCTTGGATGTACATTTATGTAGTGCCCTTCTAAAAAGAACTTCAAGGAAGTAACCTTTTAGAGAGAAAATCTTTGAAGGTATCTAACGGACGTTTCTTTTTTGAAAGCAACTCTTTTAAGAAACCTAACGAAGGTGCAAATTCAAAGGTGCTTCTTTTAAAAATATAACAGAAGTTCATTTTCTGAAGTCTGTTCCCTAAATAACCTTTCTAAAAGAAACTTTTCAAAAAAATTTCTTGAATGAACCTCTTGGATGTATATTTTTGCAGTGCCCTTCTTAAAAAAAACTTCCCGGAAGTAACCTTTTAGAGAGAAAATCTTTGAAGGTATCTAACGGACGTTTCTTTTTTGAAAGCAACTCTTTTAAGGAACCAAAGAAAGGTGCAAATTCAAAGGTCCTTCTTTTAAAAATATAACAGAAGTTCATTTTCTGAAGTCTGTTCCCTAAACAACCTCTCTAAAAGAAAATTTTTAAAAAAATTCCTTGAATGAACCTCTTGGATGTACATTTATGTAGTGCCCTTCTAAAAAGAACTTCAAGGAAGTAACCTTTTAGAGAGAAAATCTTTGAAGGTATCTAACGGACGTTTCTTTTTTGAAAGCAACTCTTTTAAGGAACCAAAGAAAGGTGAAAATTCAAAGGTCCTTCTTTTAAACATATTACAGAAGTTCATTTTATGAAGTCTGTTCCCTAAACAACCTTTCTAAAAGAAAATTTTTAAAAAAAATTCCTTGAATGAACCTCTTGGATGTACATTTATGTAGTGCCCTTCTAAAAAGAACTTCCCGGAAGTAACCTTTTAGAGAGAAAATCTTTGAAGGTATCTAACGGACGTTTCTTTTTTGAAAGCAACTCTTTTAAGGAACCTAAGAAAGGTGCAAATTCAAAGGTCCATCTTTTAAAAATATAACAGAAGTTCATTTTAGAAAGTCTGTTCCCTAAATAACCTTTCTAAAAAAAAATTTTCAAAAAAAATCCTTGAATGAACCTCTAGGATGTATATTATTGTAAGGCCCTTCTAGAATGAACTTCCCGGAAGTAACCTTTTTGAGAGAAAATCTTTGAAGGTATCTAACGGACGTTTCTTTTTTGAAAGCATTTCTTTTAAGGAACCTAAGAAAGGTGCAATATCAAAGGTCCTTCTTTTAAAAATATAAGAGAAGTTCATTTTCTGAAGTCTGTCCCCTAAATAAACTTTCTAAAACAAAATTTTCAAAAAAATTCCTTAAATGAACCGCTTGGATGTATATTATTGTAGTGCCCCTATAAAAAAAACTTCCCGGTAGTAACCTTTTAGAGAGAAAATCTTTGAAGGTATCTAACGGACGTTTCTTTTCTGAAAGCAACTCTTTTAAGGAACCTAAGAAAGGTGCAAATTCAAAGGTCCTTCTTTTAAAAATATAAGAGAAGTTCATTTTCTGAAGTCTGTTCCCTAAATAACCTCTCTAAAAGAAACTTTTCAAAAAAATTCCTTAAATGAACCTCTTGGATGTATATTTTTATAGTGCCCTTCTAAAATGAACTTCCCGGAAGTAACCTTTTAGAGAGAAAATCTTTGAAGGTATTTAACGGACGCTTCTTTTTTGAAAGCAACTCTTTTAAGGTACCAAAGAAAGGTGAAAATTCAAAGGTCCTTCTTTTAAACATATTACAGAAGTTCATTTTATGAAGTCTGTTCCCTAAACAACCTTTCTAAAAGAAAATTTTTAAAAAAAATTCCTTGAATGAACCTCTTGGATGTACATTTATGTAGTGCCCTTCTAAAAAGAACTTCAAGGAAGTAACCTTTTAGAGAGAAAATCTTTGAAGGTATCTAACGGACATTTCTTTTTTGAAAGCATTTCTTTTAAGGAACCTAAGAAAGGTGCAAAATCAAAGGTCCTTCTTTTAAAAATATAAGAGAAGTTCATTTTCTGAAGTCTGTTCCCTAAATAACCTTTCTAAAAAAAAATTTTCAAAAAAAATCCTTGAATGAACCTCTTGGATGTATATTATTGTAAGGCCCTTCTAGAATGAACTTCCCGGAAGTAACCTTTTAGAGAGAAAATCTTTGAAGGTATCTAACGGACGTTTCTTTTTTGAAAGCATTTCTTTTAAGGAACCTAAGAAAGGTGCAAAATCAAAGGTCCTTCTTTTAAAAATATAAGAGAAGTTCATTTTCTGAAGTCTGTTCCCTAAATAACCTCTGTAAAAGAAACTTTTCAAAAAAATTCCTTAAATGAACCTCTTGGATGTATATTTTTATAGTGCCCTTCTAAAATGAACTTCCCGGAAGTAACCTTTTAGAGAGAAAATCTTTGAAGGTATTTAACGGACGCTTCTTTTTTGAAAGCAACTCTTTTAAGGTACCAAAGAAAGGTGAAAATTCAAAGGTCCTTCTTTTAAACATATTACAGAAGTTCATTTTATGAAGTCTGTTCCCTAAACAACCTTTCTAAAAGAAAATTTTTAAAAAAAATTCCTTGAATGAACCTCTTGGATGTACATTTATGTAGTGCCCTTCTAAAAAGAACTTCAAGGAAGTAACCTTTTAGAGAGAAAATCTTTGAAGGTATCTAACGGACATTTCTTTTTTGAAAGCATTTCTTTTAAGGAACCTAAGAAAGGTGCAAAATCAAAGGTCCTTCTTTTAAAAATATAAGAGAAGTTCATTTTCTGAAGTCTGTTCCCTAAATAACCTTTCTAAAAAAAAATTTTCAAAAAAAATCCTTGAATGAACCTCTTGGATGTATATTTTTATAGTGCCCTTCTAAAATGAACTTCCCGGAAGTAACCTTTTTGAGAGAAAATCTTTGAAGGTATCTAACGGACGTTTCTTTTTTGAAAGCATTTCTTTTAAGGAACCTAAGAAAGGTGCAATATCAAAGGTCCTTCTTTTAAAAATATAAGAGAAGTTCATTTTCTGAAGTCTGTTCCCTAAATAACCTTTCTAAAAGAAAATTTTTAAAAAAATTCTTTGAATGAACCTCTTGGATGTACATTTTTGTAGTGCCCTTCTAAAATGAACTTCCCGGAAGTAACCTTTTAGAGAGAAAATCTTTGAAGGTATCTAACGGACGTTTCTTTTTTGAAAGCATTTCTTTTAAGGAACCTAAGAAAGGTGCAAATTCAAAGGTCCTTCATTTAAAAATATAACAGAAGTTCATTTTTTGAAGTATGTTCCCTAAATAACCTTTCTAAAAGAAAATTTTTAAAAAAATTCCTTGAATGAACCTCTTGGATGTACATTTATGTAGTACCCTTCCAAAAAGAAATTCCCGGAAGTAACCTTTTAGAGAGAAAATCTTTAAAGGTATCTAACGGACTTTTCTTTTTTGAAAGTAAATCTTTTAAGGAAGCAAAGAAAGGTGCAAATTCGAAGGTCCATCTTTTAAAAATATAACAGAAGTTCATTTTAGAAAGTCTGTTCCCAAAATGACCATGCTAGACTAAGCTTTTCAAAATTATTTCATGAATGAACCTCTTCGATGTTTATTTTTGAAGTGCCCTTCTAAAAAAAACTTCCCGGAAGTAACCTTTAAGAGTAAAAATCTTTGAAGGTATCTAACGGACGTTTCTTTTCTGAAAGCAACTCTTTTAAGGAACCTAATGAAGGTGCAAATTCAAAGGTCCCTTTTTTAAAAATATTACAGAAGTTTATTTTAGAAAGTCTGTTCCCTAAATAACCATGCTAGAGTAAGCTTTTCAAAAAAATTCCCTGAATGAACATCTTGGATGTATATTTTTGTAGTGCCCTTCTAAAGAGAACTTCACGTAAGTAACCTTTTGGAGAGAAAATCTTTAAAGGTCTCTTACTGGAAGTTTCTTTTCTGAAAGCAACTCTTTTAAGGAACCTAACGAAGGTGCAAATATAAAGGTCCCTCTTTTAAAAATATAACAGAAGTTCATTTTCTGAAGTCTGTTCCCTAAATAACCTTTCTAAAAAAAATTTTTCAAAATAATTCCTTGAATGAACCTCTTGGATGTATATTTTTGTAGTGCTCTTCCTAAAGAGAACTTCACGTAAGTAACTTTTTGGAGAGAAAATCTTTGAAGGTATCTATCGGAAATTTCTTTTCTGAAAGCAACTCTTTTAAGGAAGCAAAGAAAGGTGCAAATTCGAAGGTCCATCTTTTAAAAATATAACAGAAGTTCATTTTATGAAGTCTGTTCCCAAAATGACCATGCTATACTAAACTTTTAAAAATTATTTCATGAATGAACCTCTTCGATGTTTATTTTTGAAGTGCCCTTCTAAAAAAAACTTCCCGGAAGTAACCTTTAAGAGTAAAAATCTTTGAAGGTATCTAACGGACGTTTCTTTTCTGAAAGCATCTGTTATAAGGAACCTAACGAAGGTGCGAATTCAAAAGTCGCTTTTTTAAAAATATAACGGAAGTTCATTTTAGAAAGTCGGTTCCCTAAATTACCATGCTAGAGTAAGCTTTTCAAAATTTTTTCTTGAATGAACCTCTTGGATGTATATTTATGTAGTGCCCTTCTAAAAAAAACTTCCCGGAAGTAATCTTTTAGAGAGAAAATCTTTAAAAGTATCTAACGGACGTTTCTTTTTTGAAAGCAACTCTTTTAAGACACCAAAGAAAGGTGCAAATTCAAAGGTCCTTCTTTTAAAAATATAACAGAAGTTCATTTTCTGAAGTCTGTTCCCTAAATAACCTTTCTAAAAGAAAATTTTTAAAAAAAATCCTTGAATGAACCTCTTGGATGTATATTATTGTAGGGCCCTTCTAAAAAGAACTTCCCGGAAGTAACCTTTTAGAGAGAAAATCTTTAAAGGTATCTAACGGACTTTTCTTTTTTGAAAGTAAATCTTTTAAGGAAGCAAAGAAAGGTGCAAATTCGAAGGTCCATCTTTTAAAAATATAACAGAAGTTCATTTTAGAAAGTCTGTTCCCAAAATGACCATGCTAGACTAAGCTTTTCAAAATTATTTCATGAATGAACCTCTTCGATGTTTATTTTTGAAGTGCCCTTCTAAAAAAAACTTCCCGGAAGTAACCTTTAAGAGTAAAAATCTTTGAAGGTATCTAACGGACGTTTCTTTTCTGAAAGCATCTGTTATAAGGAACCTAACGAAGGTGCGAATTCAAAAGTCGCTTTTTTAAAAATATAACGGAAGTTCATTTTAGAAAGTCGGTTCCCTAAATAACCATGCTAGAGTAAGCTTTTCAAAATTTTTTCTTGAATGAACCTCTTGGATGTATATTTATGTAGTGCCCTTCTAAAAAAAACTTCCCGGAAGTAATCTTTTAGAGAGAAAATCTTTAAAAGTATCTAACGGACGTTTCTTTTTTGAAAGCAACTCTTTTAAGACACCAAAGAAAGGTGCAAATTCAAAGGTCCTTCTTTTAAAAATATAACAGAAGTTCATTTTCTGAAGTCTGTTCCCTAAATAACCTTTCTAAAAGAAAATTTTTAAAAAAAATCCTTGAATGAACCTCTTGGATGTATATTATTGTAGGGCCCTTCTAAAAAGAACTTCCCGGAAGTAACCTTTTAGATTGAAAATCTTTGAAGGTATCTAACGGATTTTCTTTTCTGAAGGGGAATCTTAATATTAAAATCCGGAAAATTCCTTTAAAGTGTGAACTCCAAAAAAGCAATTCCAAGGAATTTTACAAGAAAACTTTTTGAAAAGTTTACCTTCTTGAAATTTTTTCGAGAAGATACTTTCGTTTTATTTTTTTTTCAAAGCGGGACCTTTGAAATTGAACTTCCGTGAGTTTGCTTAATAGATATGATATCTAAAAGGTTACTTACTGAAAATTCTTTTATGTAGGGGAATCTAAATAATTAGATCCAGAGATTATTTTTAAGTGTGAACTTTAAAAAAGCATATCCAAAAGATTTTACAAAAATAACCTTTTTGAAAAGTTTATCTTCGTGAAATTTCTTCGAGAAAATACTTTCGAAAATGAACTTTTGTTATACTTTTTCAAAGCGGGACATTTGAAATTATACTTCCGTGAGTTTGCTTAAAAAATAAGCTATCTTAAATGTTACTTCAGGAAAGTTCCTTTACATAGGGGAATCTAAATATTAAAATCTCGAAGGTTCTGTTATAAACCTTAAATAAATATGTCCTATTCTGATCTGTTAGGATCTGGTGGTTCGTTGTTATAACACGAAGAGAAATAATAAAGAATCAAATAATATAATAACTTTATCAATAAATTGCCTTTCTAGCCTAAACAAACAACAAAGGAAATTTAAACAAAAACAATAATAAGAGCTAAATTATAACTTCTTCATGTTTTCCTAATAACAACAGCAAAAGAGAGCTCTGTATCTAATATTTTTAACAGTGTTAAATACTAGTGACTTGATAAACGCATGAGATCCAAGTATTGCACTGTGAAACTATAGACACATAAGTTGGCTGGAGTCGGTGTTGTAGTAATTGAGGGAACTACACCATACCTCCCCCCAAAAGAAAAATACAATGTAATTAAAAAAACAAGATTTTGGTATAGTGGTCTACTGGTAGTCATCCGGCTCATAAATTTGCAGGACCTCTTCGAGTTCCTCAATTTTTTTGAAGGCTTCTTGAAGGCGTTTTTATGTTTCTCTAAGTCTCAAGGTCTTTAGTTTTCGTTGCCTGCAAAGCACTGGAGTCATGGTTCTTTTGAACCCATTTCAGCTTCTAACCGTGATATCATAAAGGCTTGCCTTTCTCGTCGACCAGTTTACGGGCAGACCACTGAGCGATGCCAGACTCGATATCATTTTGTCTGGCCAGGAGTTTGCGCTCCCTGAATGTCAGGGTGTTAAAATATTCCACTGCTTTGTTGTGGTTATTCCATCGCTCCATCCTACAGAACGCTATGTAAGTGGTGCCGTCGTGGTCTCTACACATTTCTGGAACTTTTAATTTATACACCAAGCCTAGCTCCTCGTCCTTGCAATCAAGGATGATCGACACATTCAAAAATTTTTCAATGGCGTCCATCGTCTTACGCCGATCTCCGCCAACCACGATTATGTTGCGGATGTAAATATCAAAAATTTGCTCTAAAGCCATTTGTGTTGAGTTTAATTGTTTGATTTAGGTTTTAAACACTCGAATTTTGAATTTCAAATTTTAATTTAGTTTTCAATAATAATATGTTACAATCGACAACAACTTTGTCTGATTGTAAATGTACACATAATAATAATAAAAAAACAATAATAATAACAATTATAATAATAAGGATCTTCTGGAAATATCCTCCTTATTATGAAGTTTTTCTGAGTTGCCTGTCCTCCCTTTTTTTTATTTTTTTTTTTTTTTTATATATACTTTTATTAATATTAATTACGTAAACCTAGTCTATCAGGTGGTTTTGACTGGCGACTGGATTCTCTCAAAGGTTCAACCGACCTTTTAAATCTTTTCTTTACTCTCCTTGCTTTAATCGCTCATGAGTCGACATCCGATTCCTAATCACATGTAGAAGTTTTGCTACTAAGATCATGCGTATGCTCGTAAGCTTGACCGTTCTCCCAGTCATGTGCTCCATGTGCTCCATCTCCTCTTGATTTTTTCAAGATGATTTTTTTTTGGTTTTTCAAATTTTTGGTGTACTTTCTCTTTTGCTTATTAGGTTGTTCTTCTGGTTCTTCTTTTACTGTAGGTAAGTTCTGTCGACTGTTGAAGTAGTATTTCTGTCTATTTTTGTGGACCTGTTTCACCTTTTAACGAGGGCTTGATGCGAGTTATATTAAGTAATCACAGTTGATAAATGGTCCATGGTATTTATGATTTTAGTTTCAATCACAGTACAACTGTCCTTTGGTTTTGGGACTAACTCCCCCATCTTTTTAATGAAATTCTCACCATCTGATTTCACGGTTTTATTCTAAAGTTTTACACGCATTTCCTCTCTAAATATTCTTCGCACTTCATCCGACATTGTTTTTAGCAATGTTTTTATATGTTCAAAACTAGGCCCGAGGTGCTTTAACCTGCTAATTAAATCTCTCCCCAATAGACAATCATTATTGGAAACTGTCTCAGTGACCAAGATTTCTACATTCTTAAGGGTTTCTTCTCTTTATACAATGCAGCGTCTGAGCTTCACTTTGCCAAGAATTTTGATTTTGCATGTGCATGAAAATAGCTCGCTACCTGAGTTAATCTCGAGTGCTGTACCTGGTGCATGACTTTTTGTAAGATTGAACGTTTTTCTATTTATAATTGTCCTTTCTGCTCCAATATCACACAAATAGTTAACCAGTGTGTTGTTGAATATCGCTACACCTGTCACCGGTTTTATAAAGTTAGAAGTTTTTCTTGAGCTTACAGCGTTAATTACGTTATGATGCTCATTGTGGACTTTATCTTCAAATTTAACTTGTTTTTTTAATGACTGATTTGAGTTAATAGCCATGTCTTGTCTTTGATTGTTTGGCTGTCTTGAAGAATTATAAGAATAATTTGATTTAAAATTACCACCAAACATCTGTTTCTGATTGTGTTGACTTGCATACCTTCTGTTCTCGAGAGCATCACTGTCACTTGTGGTGCTACTATAGAAAGGTTGTTTATCAAAGCTTATGAAAAGAGTTTATCAAAAGAGGTTCCTTTAAAGTGTGAACACCAAAAAAGCAATTCCAAGGGATTTTACAAGAAAAGCTTTTTGAAAAGTTTACCTTCGTGAAATTTCTTCGAGAAGATACTTTCGAAAATGAAAATCAGTTATATTTTTTTTCAAAGCGGGACCTTTGAAATTGAACTTCAGTGAGTTTGCTTAATAGATATGCTATCTAAAAAGTTACTAACGAAAAATTAATTTACTAAGGGGAATCAGAGTTGGTCAAAAGTCAAAGTTTAAAGTCAAAATTTGACCAATTCAAAGTTAAAGTCAGACTTTGACTTTGAAATTAATTTAAGCTCAAGTCAAAGTCAGACTTTGACTTTGAAATTATTTTAAGCTCAAGTCAAAGTGAGACTTTGAATTTAAAAATTATTTTAAGCTCAAGTGAAAGTCTGACTTTGACATTGAAATTATTTTAAGCTCAAGTGAAAGTCTGACTTTGACTTTGAAATTATTTTAAGCTCAAGTCAAAGTCTGAGTTTCAAAGATATAGACAGTTTCAAAGCTAAAAGAGATTCAGACGATTTTAAAATTTATAATATTTCAATATTTTACTGAAACATAAATTTTTACGGCGTTTTCTATTGTATTAAAGCTGTCATTAAATTTGCATATGAAGAAAATTAAAATAAATTTTTAAAATAAATATTTTAAAGTGTTAACTCCAAAAAAGCAATTCCAAGGGATTTTACAAGAAAAGCTTTTTGAAAAGTTTACCTTCGTGAAATTTCTTCGAGAAGATACTTTCGAAAATGAAAATCAGTTATATTTTTTTCCAAAGCGGGACCTTTGAAAATGAACTTCAGTGAGTTTGCTTAATAGATATGCTATCTAAAAAGTTACTAACGAAAAATTAATTTACTAAGGGGAATCAGAGTTGGTCAAAAGTCAAAGTTTAAATTTGACCAATTCAAAGTTACAGTCAGACTTTGACTTTGAAATTATTTTAAGCTCAAGTCAAAGTCTGAGTTTCAAAGATATAGACAGTTTCAAAGCTAAAAGAGATTCAGACGATTTTAAAATTTATAATATTTCAATATTTTACTGAAACATAAATTTTTACAGCGTTTTCTATAATAACATTAATTTTCTCTATTATTTCATCTTTTTGTTTAAAATTTGAAATTCAGATGTTAAAGAAAGTACAATCACTTAAATTTAATTCTTGATTTTAGTATGATAACTTCTGTTATTTTAAATTTTTGTTTCTTTTTTTGTCGTCTATTTTATAATGTTTTTATCTAAATTTTTTTTTTCTAGAATATTAATTAATTTTTTTAAAATAAAGGTCATCTTTTTTATTTGAAAATGGAAAACTCAGATAATCCTACTTCTCATCTTGTTTCTAAATCTGAAAATAGCAACCTTCCTCAACTTTCCATGCAAAATATAAACAGTTCCACAACTTTGACTAAGACAAATTCTATCAAAAAAAAAACTTATCCACTTGTTTTTAAATTTGGATTTAATGATGTATTGAAAAAATGTAAGAATTTTAGTAATCTTTAAAAAAAAAAAAAAATTTATTTTTTATTAAAATAAAAGACAATTCGAAATAAAATTATGCACTCTTGCTAAATGTACATCATGCGAAGAAATTATCAGTGACTTGGCTTGTAATACATCGAATTTTATAAGACATTTAAAAAAATGTAATATTAATATCTACAGTGAATATAAAGATTTTAACGACGGAAAACTATCAATAGCATCAAATGATATCAGTGATGAAAAAAAAAAAGCGTTCAGAAGTGAATATAAATTTCTTCATTTTTAAATATTTAATTGTTCTTTGCAGTCTTCCCTTAAGACTTGTTGAGTGTGAAGGTAACTAATATTTTACAGTGATGATTATAATGTATTTAATACTTTTCAATTACGTGTTTAAGGATTTCGTACGTTTATGAAACTTATTTGTCCGAAATGGTAATCATTAACAAGAAGAGGCTAAATATCAATTCAAAGAAACGTTAATTTATCGATGTTATCTTCTATAAATGAAACTTTAAGACCAATTAAATTTTTATCGTTAACAGTCGATATATGTAGTGATCGTAGGCTTCGAGCATTTATTGGTTCGACATGTCATTTCGTAGACGAGTTTTTTGAGTTTAAAAGCATTGTTTTGGCTAGTAGAAACTTGAACGGTGCAATCACTGGTTTGAAGATCAAAACTAAATTGAACACTATTTTGACATCAAGTTTTTTCATTAAAACTCATCTTTGATTGATTTAATTTGTTTTTTTTTAGAACCAAAGTGGTTAAAATTGTAACCGACAATGGAGCTAATATGGTTAAGTTTGGAAAACTTCAAGATCTAGGTTTTTTTAAAACTGTTAATCACTTACTTAATTACTTAAAATAGTTATTTTTATTATTTAATACGTTCTTAAAAAAAATATTTTGACTTGCTAAATTTTTAATTTATATCAAGACTATTTTTCTCTAAATTATCAAATTAATAAAAAATTTAAATGTCTAAGTATTAAATCTGTCATTAATTTGCATATGAAGAAAATTAAAATAAATTTTTAAAATAAATATTTTAAAGTGTGAACTCCAAAAAAGCAATTCCAAGTTATTTTACAAAAATAACCTTTTTGAAAAGTTAACATTCGTGAAATTTCTTCGAGAAGATACCTTCGAAAATGAACTTCAGTTATACTTTTTCAAAGCGGGACATTTGAAAATAAACTTCCGCGGGCTTGCTTAACAGATATGCTATCTAAAAGGTTACATACGAAAAATTAATTTATTAAGGGGAATATAAATATTAAAATCCGGAGTTTCTTTTAAAGTGAAAACTCCAAAAAAGAAATTCCAAGTTATTTTACAAAAATTACCTTTTTGAAAAGTTAACATTCGTGAAATTTCTTCGAGTAGATACTTTCGAAAATGAAAATCTGTTATATTTTTTTTAAAAATAAGAACCTTTGGAAATGAAATTCCGAGAGTTTCCTTAACAGATATGCTATCTAAAAGGTAACTTACTGAAAATTTCTTTATTAGGGGGAATATAAATATTAGTATCCGGAGGTTCCTTTAAAGGTTGAACTCCAAAAAAGCTATTCCAAGGGAAATTGCAAAAATAACCTTTTTGAAAAGTTTACCTTCGTGAAATTTCTTCGAGAAGATACTTTCGAAAATGAAAATCAGTTTTATTTTTTTTCAAAGCGGGACCTTTGAAATTGAACTTCCGTTAGTTTGCTTAATAGATATGATATCTAAAAGGTTACTTACTGAAAATTCTTTTATGTAGGGGAATCTAAATAATTAGATCCAGAGATTATAATTAAGTGTGAACTTTAAAAAAGCAAATCCAAAAGATTTTACAAAAATAACCTTTTTGAAAAGTTTATCTTCGTGAAATTTCTTCGAGAAAATACTTTCGAAAATGAACTTTTGTTATACTTTTTCAAAGCGGGACATTTGAAATTATACTTCCGTGAGTTTGCTTAAAAAATAAGCTATCTTAAATGTTACTTCAGGAAAGTTCCTTTACATAGGGGAATCTAAATATTAAAATCTCGAAGGTTCTGTTATAAACCTTAAATAAATATGTCCTATTCTGATCTGTTAGGATCTGGTGGTTCGTTGTTATAACACGAAGAGAAATAATAAAGAATCAAATAATATAATAACTTTATCAATAAATTGCCTTTCTAGCCTAAACAAACAACAAAGGAAATTTAAACAAAAACAATAATAAGAGCTAAATTATAACTTCTTCATGTTTTCCTAATAACAACAGCAAAAGAGAGCTCTGTATCTAATATTTTTAACAGTGTTAAATACTGGTGACTTGCTAAACGCATGAGATCCAAGTATTGCACTGTGAAACTATAGACACATAAGTTGGCTGGAGTCGGTGTTGTAGTAATTGAGGGAACTACACCATACCTCCCCCCAAGAGAAAAATACAATGTAAATAAAAAAAAAACAAAATTTTGGTACAATGGTCTACTGGTAGTCATCAGGCTCATAAATTTGCAGGACCTCTTCGAGTTCCTCTATTTTTTTGTAGGCTTCTTGAAGGCGTTCTTCTGTTTCTCTAAGGCGAGCCTCAAGGTCTTTAGTTTTCGTTGCCTGCAAAGCACTGGCATCATGGTTCTTTTGAACCCATTTCAACTTCTCACCGTGATACCATAAAGGCTTGCCGTTCTCGTCGACCAGTTTACGGGCAGACCACTGAGCGATGCCAGACTCGATATCATTTTGTCTGGCCAGGAGTTAATCATTTAATTAATAATATGTAACAATCGACAACAACTTTGTCTGATTGTAAATGTACACATAATAATAATAAAAAAACAATAATAATAACAATTATAATAATAAGGATCTTCTGGAAATATCCTCCTTATTATGAAGTTTTTCTGAGTTGCCTGTCCTCCCTTTTTTTTATTTTTTTTTTTTTTTTATATACTTGTATTAATATTAATTACGTAAACCTAGTCTATCAGGTGGTTTTGACTGGCGACTGGATTCTCTCAAAGGTTCAACCGACCTTTTAAATCTTTTCTTTACTCTCCTTGTTTTAATCGCTCATGAGTCGACATCCGATTCCTAATCACATGTAGAAGTTTTGCTACTAAGATCATGCGTATGCTCGTAAGCTTGACCGTTCTCCCAGTCAATGTGCTCCATCTCCTCTTGATTTTTTCAAGATGATTTTTTTTTTGGTTTTTCAAATTTTTGGTGTACTTTCTCTTTTGCTTATTAGGTTGTTCTTCTGGTTCTTCTTTTATTGTAGGTAAGTTCTGTCGACTGTTGAAGTAGTATTTCTGTCTATTTTTGTGGACCTGTTTCACCTTTTAACGAGGGCTTGATGCGAGTTATATTAAGTAATCACAGTTGTTCTTGTTCTTTCCCACAATGATAAATGGTCCATGGTATTTATGAGCCAGTCCATGTGATAGGCCTTTTTTTAATTTTGGGTGATCGGTTAGTACATAGTCGCCTATAAATATTAATTTTCGGAGGTTCCTTTAAAGTGTGAACTCCAAAAAAGCAATTCCAAGTTATTTTACAAAAATAACCTTTTTGAAAAGTTTATATTCGTGAAATTTCTTTGAGAAGATACTTTCGAAAATAAACTTCAGTTATACTTTTTCAAAGCGGGACCTTTGAAAATGAACTTCATAGAGTTTGCTTAACAGATATGCTATCTAAAAGGTTACTTACGAATAATTAATTTATTAAGGGAAATATAAATATTAAAATCCGGAGTTTCTTTTAAAGTGAAAACTCCAAAAAAGCAATTCCAAGGGATTTTACAAGAAGAACTTTTAGAAAAATTTACCTTCGTGAAATTTCTTCGAGAAGAAACTTTCGAAAATGAAAATCAGTTATATTTTTTTCCAAAGCGGGACCTTTGAAATTGAACTTCATTGAGTTTGCTTTATAGATATGCTATCTAAAAAGTTACTAACGAAAAATTAATTTACTAAGGGGAATCAGAGTTGGTCAAAAGTCAAAGTTTAAAGTCAAAATTTGACCAATTCAAAGTTAAAGTCAGACTTTGACTTTGAAATTAATTTAAGCTCAAGTCAAAGTCTGACTTTGACTTTGAAATTATTTTAAGCTCAAGTCAAAGTCTGAGTTTCAAAGATATAGACAGTTTCAAAGCTAAAAGAGATTAAGACGATTTTAAAATTTATAATATTTCAATATTTTATTGAAACATAAATTTTTACAGCGTTTTCTATAATAACATTAATTTTCTCTATTATTTCATCTTTTTGTTTAAAATTTTAAATTCAGATGTTAAAGAAAATACAATCACTTAAATTTAATTCCTGATTTTAGTATGATAACTTCTGTTATTTTAAATTTTTGTTTCTTTTTTTGTCGTCTATTTTATAACGTTTTTATCTGAATTTTTTTTTTCTAGAATATTAATTAATTTTTTTAAAATATAGGTCATCTTTTTTATTTGAAAATGGAAAACTCAGATAATCCTACTTCTCATCTTGTTTCTAAATCTGAAAATAGCAACCTTCTTCAACTTTCCATGCAAAATATAAACAGTTCCACAACTTTGACTAAGAGAAATTCTATCAAAAAAAAAACTTATCCACTTGTTTTTAAATTTGGATTTAATGATGTATTGAGAAAATGTAAGAATTTTAGTAATCTTTTAAATAAAAAAAAAAATTTATTTTTTATAAAATAAAAGACAATTCGAAATAAAATTATGCACTCTTGCAAAATGTACATCATGCGAAGAAATTATCAGTGACTTGGCTTGTAATACATCGAATTTTATAAGACATTTAAAAAAATGTAATATTAATATCTACAGTGAATATAAAGATTTTAACGACGGAAAACTATCAATAGCATCAAATGATATCAGTGATGAAAAAAAAAAGCGTTCAGAAGAGAATATAAATTTCTTCATTTTTAAATATTTAATTGTTCTTTGCAGTCTTCCCTTAAGACTTGTTGAGTGTGAAGGTAACTAATATTTTATAGTGATGATTATAATGTATTTAATACTTTTCAATTACGTGTTTAAGGATTTCGTACGTTTATGAAACTTATTTGTCCGAAATGGTAATCATTAACAAGAAGAGGCTAAATATCAATTCAAAGAAACGTTAATTTATCGATGTTATCTTCTATAAATGAAACTTTAAGACCAATTAAATTTTTATCGTTAACAGTCGATATATGTAGTGATCGTAGGCTTCGAGCATTTATTGGTTTGACATGTCATTTCGTAGACGAGTTTTTTGAGTTTAAAAGCATTGTTTTGGCTAGTAGAAACTTGAACGGTGCAATCACTGGTTTGAAGATCAAAACTAAATTGAACACTATTTTGACATCAAGTTTTTTCATTTAAACTCATCTTTGATTGATTTAATTTGTTTTTTTTTTGAACCAAAGTGGTTAAAATTGTAACCGACAATGGAGCTAATATGGTTAAGTTTGGAAAACTTCAAGATCTAGGTTTTTTTAAAACTGTTAATCACTTACTTAATTACTTAAAATAGTTATTTTCATTATTTAATACGTTCTTAAAAAAAATATTTTGACTTGCTAAATTTTTAATTTATATCAAGACTATTTTTCTCTAAATTATCAAATTAATAAAAAATTTAAATGTCTAAGTATTAAATCTGTCATTAATTTGCATATGAAGAAAATTAAAATAAATTTTTAAAATAAATATTTTAAAGTGTGAACTCCAAAAAAGCAATTCCAAGTTATTTTACAAAAATAACCTTTTTGAAAAGTTAACATTCGTGAAATTTCTTCGAGTAGATACTTTCGAAAATGAACTTCAGTTATACTTTTTCAAAGCGGGACATTTGAAAATAAACTTCCGCGAGCTTGCTTAACAGATATGCTATCTAAAAGGTTACATACGAAAAATTAATTTATTAAGGGGAATATAAATATTAAAATCCGGAGTTTCTTTTAAAGTGAAAACTCCAAAAAAGAAATTCCAAGTTATTTTACAAAAATAACCTTTTTGAAAAGTTAACATTCGTGAAATTTCTTCGAGTAGATACTTTCGAAAATGAAAATCTGTTATATTTTTTTTAAAAATAAGAACCTTTGGAAATGAAATTCCGAGAGTTTGCTCAACAGATATGCTATCTAAAAGGTAACTTACTGAAAATTTCTTTATTAGGGGGAATATAAATATTAGTATCCGGAGGTTCCTTTAAAGGTTGAACTCCCAAAAAAGCCATTCCAAGGGAAATTGCAAAAATAACCTTTTTGAAAAGTTTACCTTCGTGAAATTTCTTCGAGAAGATACTTTCGAAAATGAAAATCAGCTATATTTTTCTTCAAAGCGGGACCTTTGAAATTGAACTTCCGTGAGTTTGCTTAATAGATATGATATCTAAAAGGTTACTTACTGAAAATTCTTTTATGTAGGGGAATCTAAATAATTAGATCCAGAGATTATTTTTAAGTGTGAACTTTAAAAAAGCAAATCCAAGAGATTTTACAAAAATAACCTTTTTGAAAAGTTTATCTTCGTGAAATTTCTTCGAGAAAATACTTTCGAAAATGAACTTTTGTTATACTTTTTCAAAGCGGGACATTTGAAATTATACTTCCGTGAGTTTGCTTAAAAAATAAGCTATCTTAAATGTTACTTCAGGAAAGTTCCTTTATATAGGGAAATCTAAATATTAAAATCTCGAAGGTTCTGTTATAAACCTTAAATAAATATGTCCTATTCTGATCTGTTAGGATCTGGTGGTTCGTTGTTATAACACGAAGAGAAATAATTAAGAATCAAATAATATAATAACTTTATCAATAAATTGCCTTTCTAGCCTAAACAAATAACAAAGGAAATTTAAACAAAAACAATAATAAGAGCTAAATTATAACTTCTTCATGTTTTCCTAATAACAACAGCAAAAGAGAGCTCTGTATCTAATATTTTTAACAGTGTTAAATACTAGTGACTTGCTAAACGCATGAGATCCAAGTATTGCACTGTGAAACTATAGACACATAAGTTGGCTGGAGTCGGTGTTGTAGTAATTGAGGGAACTACACCATACCTCCCCCCAAAAGAAAAATACAATGTAATTAAAAAAACAAGATTTTGGTATAGTGGTCTACTGGTAGTCATCCGGCTCATAAATTTGCAGGACCTCTTCGAGTTCCTCAATTTTTTTGAAGGCTTCTTGAAGGCGTTTTTATGTTTCTCTAAGTCTCAAGGTCTTTAGTTTTCGTTGCCTGCAAAGCACTGGAGTCATGGTTCTTTTGAACCCATTTCAGCTTCTAACCGTGATATCATAAAGGCTTGCCTTTCTCGTCGACCAGTTTACGGGCAGACCACTGAGCGATGCCAGACTCGATATCATTTTGTCTGGCCAGGAGTTAATCATTTAATTTAGTTTTCAATAATAATATGTAACAATCGACAACAACTTTGTCTGATTGTAAATGTACACATAATAATAATAAAAAAACAATAATAATAACAATTATAATAATAAGGATCTTCTGGAAATATCCTCCTTATTATGAAGTTTTTCAGAGTTGCCTGTCCTCCCTTTTTTTTATTTTTTTTTTTTTTTTATATACTTGTATTAATATTAATTACGTAAACCTAGTCTATCAGGTGGTTTTGACTGGCGACTGGATTCTCTCAAAGGTTCAACCGACCTTTTAAATCTTTTCTTTACTCTCCTTGTTTTAATCGCTCATGAGTCGACATCCGATTCCTAATCACATGTAGAAGTTTTGCTACTAAGATCATGCGTATGCTCGTAAGCTTGACCGTTCTCCCAGTCAATGTGCTCCATCTCCTCTTGATTTTTTCAAGATGATTTTTTTTTTGGTTTTTCAAATTTTTGGTGTACTTTCTCTTTTGTTTATTAGGTTGTTCTTCTGGTTCTTCTTTTATTGTAGGTAAGTTCTGTCGACTGTTGAAGTAGTATTTCTGTCTATTTTTGTGGACCTGTTTCACCTTTTAACGAGGGCTTGATGCGAGTTATATTAAGTAATCACAGTTGTTCTTGTTCTTTCCCACTATGATAAATGGTCCATGGTATTTATGAGCCAGTCCATGTGATAGGCCTTTTTTTTAATTTTGGGTGATCGGTTAGTACATAGTCGCCTATAAATATTAATATTCGGAGGTTCCTTTAAAGTGTGAACTCCAAAAAAGCAATTCCAAGTTATTTTACAAAAATAACCTTTTTGAAAAGTTTATATTCGTGAAATTTCTTTGAGAAGATACTTTCGAAAATAAACTTCAGTTATACTTTTTCAAAGCGGGTCCTTTGAAAATGAACTTCATAGAGTTTGCTTAACAGATATGCTATCTAAAAGGTTACTTCCGAAAAGTTCCTTTATGTAGGGGAATCTAAATATTTAAATCCAGATGGTTCCTTTAAAGTGTGAACTCCAAAAAAGCAATTCCAAGGGATTTTACAAAAAGACCTTACTGAAAAATTTACCTTCGTGAAATTTCTTCGAAGAGATATTTTCGAAAATGAACTTCTGTTATACTTTTTCAAAGCGGGACCTTTGAAAATGAACTTCATAGAGTTTGCTTAATAGATATGCTATCTAAAAGGTTACTAACGAAAAATTAATTGATTCTAAAACACTGACTTGGGTGGACACTAGCCACCGGTCAGTTACATTTTTCCAACTCATTTGGTCGTCATCAAAAAATGCTGCAATCAATTTCTTAACAGTATTTACTATAACTTCTTTTTGACCATCACATTGTGGGTGGAAGGGAGTTGTTTTCAGCTTCCGTATGTCTAAATGATCATATACCAGGTCTAAAAGCTTTGATTGATATTGTTTCCCGCCATCTGATAATATTTATTCAGAGATTCCGTATCTACAGCACCATTTATCTACTTTATTATTTGCAACTAGGGTCGTTTTACTGCTTTTAAGTGCATGGATTTGTATCAGTTTGGTAAAGTGATCAACTTTATGACTTGAAGATCAGGTTGCCACGGTGTGTTATTGGCAATGGTCTTGCCAAATCCGTAGTAATTAATTGATTAGGACGACATGGTGTTATGTAGATCAACTCAGAATGTCGTGCCGGCTTAAAGTGCTTGATCTTTTGGCACACATCACAACATTTGACACATCTCATGATTTAGTCTTTAAGAAATGGTCTGTAAAATCAATCGATTATTTTGGACATTGTCTTTGACTTTCCCAGATGACCATTGTAAATTGTGCTGTGAACCTGGTTGACAATTTGCTCGACTTTTTGTTATGGTAAAACGAGTTGTTATTTTTTAAAACCATCCCTCTCTTCACTATGACGATATAGAATGCCATCAACAAGCGTTAAAATATTTATACAGTATACGACGTGTTGGGCTCTCAAAAATTGAGATTTTAGGCTTCTCATCCCCATTTTCCAAGATAAGTCCTTTTATCCACTAGATTTCTTCGTCCTTCTCTTGTTCTTATTTCAGACTCTCATATTCGTTCTCGATTGAGGAAGTTAAGTTCAGAGCTATTCTATCGGCGTTTGATGCACTTTCCAAAACAAAGCTGCCGTTTGTAGTCTGTGTTGCATTATTTGTGCTTTGTTCGTTCTCAATATCCGCAGATGAAGAGACTTCACTGTAAATTTCTTCAATAATTGCCACCAAATTGTCGTGATAATCGTACTGTTCATCCGCAAAACAATCTTCATAACTTCTTAACTTCAGCATCAAACGTTCCAACCTAGGACTCTTATTTGTCTTGTTTTTTATCCAAGTCAAAGGTAAATGATCAGTTTGGACTTTGAAAGGTCTGCCATAATGAAATTCATGAAAGTATAAAATGCTCTAAACTGCACTCAGAAGCTCCTTTTCCACTGTAGCATATTTTCTTTGAGCTTTTGTAAAATTTCGGCTAAAAAATACAATTGGCCTCGGAAACACGTCAAATTCTTGTTCGAGAACTGCACCGAAAACAAAATCGCATGCGTCTGTTGTAACATCATTGGGCGTTCAAAATTGTGTAATGCCAACACAAGTTCACTTTTAGGACTCCTTTTAGCCTTTTGAAATGTTCTTCGGCTTCCTTGTTCCAAATTAATAGAACCTTTTTATTGTCAACAGCGCCGTTTTGTTTTCGGCAGCTTTTCGGCACACTTTTCAAACTCATCATTTCGTACAAAGGTCTGGCCAATATAGAAATCAATGTGATCAATGAATCGACGATAATAATTTGCGACACCCAACCAAGATTGAAGCTTACTAATTGTTGTTGGTTTTTCGTATTTCGCTAAGGCCAACGCTCTATTCATGTCTCCTTTAATCTGCCCTTTCGAAATTACATTACCTAACAACTGAATCTCGAATTCAACTAGTACACTCTTTTCGCATGAAACTTTTAATGATCTCTTATTCAGTGTATCAAAAACAGCAAATACCGTGTCCAAATGATACTGGATTCCATACTTTTCACTGTTTGTAAAGATGATAGAGTCATCTTACTAAACTCTGACAGAATTTTTGGTTATAAATCTTTGTAAACATGATTCGATAAAACGTTGGAACCATGCAGGCGATGTTTTGATGCCCATTGGCATTTAAACGTACTCAAACAGACCAAATTCACAAATGAAAGTAGTATATTGTATTGTATTAGGATGGACTGGAATTTGATGGTATGCTACTTTCATATCAATTTTAGTGAAGGTGTCCGCATCTGCCAATTTAGTATAGAAGTCATTAAAAGATGGAATCGGATGGTTGTCATCCTTAATAACTTGAGTGGTTTGTAGTCAAATGTGATTCGAATTGAGCCATCAGTCTTGTCTAATACACAAATAGGAAAACACCATTGATCGAAATTGGTCGAATAATACCGGCCATCAATTGGTTATCTAATTCTTTCTTGACTTTATCCTTTTGATTCCACGGAAGTAGTCTACATCTACATTTGATTGGTTTTTGTTCTGGGTCTCGAAAGTCAATTTCAAATGCGACATCTGAATTTTTCTCCGGTTCCTAATCCAAGACTGATGTTGCTGAGACTTCTTCAAATTAGTTTTTTATCAACAACCGTGCGTTTTCCACAGTCTAAATATTTCGATTATCTTTTGACGGACTAATTTCTTTCACTTCAGCCACGATTTTAGTCTCAATCACAGTACAACTGTCCTTTGGTTTTGGGACTAACTCCCCCATCTTTTTAAAAAAATTCTCACCATCTGATTTCACGGTTTTATTCAAACGTTTTTCACGCATTTCCTCTCTAAATATTCTTCGCACTTTATCCGACATTGTTTTTACCAATGTTTTTATATGTTCAAAACTAGGCCCGAGGTGCTTTAACCTGTTAATTAAATCTCTCCCCAATAGACAATCATTATTGGAAACTGTCTCAGTGACCAAGATTTCTACATTCTTAAGGGTTTCTTCTCTTTATAAAATGCTGCGTCTGAGCTTCACTTTGCCAAGAATTTTGATTTTGCATGTGCATGAAAATAGCTCGCTACCTGAGTTAATCTCGAGTGCTGTACCTGGTGCATGCCTTTTTGTAAGATTGAACGTTTTTCTATTGATAATTGTCCTTTCTGCTCCAATATCACACAAATAGTTAACCAGTGTGTTGTTGAATATCGCTACACCTGTCACCGGTTTTATAAAGTAAGAAGTTTTTCTTGAGCTTACAGCGTTAATTACGTGATGATGCTCATTGTGGACTTTATCTTCAAATTTAACTTGTTTTTTTAATGACTGATTTGAGTTAATAGCCATGTCTTGTCTTTGATTGTTTTGGCTTTCTTGAAGAATTATAAGAATAATTTGATTTAAAATTACCACCAAAACATCTGTTTCTGATTGCGTTGACTTGCATACCTTCCGTTCTTGAGAGCATCACTGTCACTTGTGGTGCTACTATAGAAAGGTTGTTTATCAAAGCTTATGAAAAGAGTTTATCAAAGGAGGTTCCTTTAAAGTGTGAACACCAAAAAAGCAATTTCAAGGGATTTTACAAGAAAAGCTTTTTGAAAAGTTCACCTTCGTGAAATTTTTTCGAGAAGATACTTTCGAAAATGTAATTTATGAGCCAGTCCATGTGATAGGCCTTATTTTAATATTGGGTGATCGGTAGTACATAGTCGCCTATATTGTACTCAAATATTTTGATTTTTCTGTCGTGATATATTTTAGACTTGTCCATCAGACAGTTTCTATTTGTCTCTGCTATTCCGTAACATGTTCTTGTAGATAATTTGTAGGCACAACGGGAAAATTTTTCTCAACTATCTTGTCGTGGTCTTCTAAGACCGTTACTACACGGTTCTCATACAAAATATTAACTTCTTTTAGAATTTTCACTCTTTCAAGCAGGTCAGTAGGTGGAATTATTAGGTCGATTGTAATTTTAGGCTTTTGTCCAAACTTCATTTCGAAAGGGGTTTGGCCAGTTGCACAATGTTTACTTGTATTGTAAGCATATGCCAGTTTATTTAAGTTTAGGTTTTTCTTTTAATTTTAATAATAACACTGAGTTGAGTGGACACTAGCCACCGGTCAGTAACATTTTTCCAACTCATTTGGTCATCATCAACAAATTCTGCAATCAATTTCTTAACAGTTTTTACTGTAACTCCTGTTTGACCATCACATTGTGGGTGGAAGGGAGTTGTTTTCAGCTTCCGTACGGCTAAATGATCATATACCATGTCTAAATGCTTTGATTGATAATGTTTCCCGCCATCTGATAATATTTATTCAGGGATTCCGTATCTACAGCACCATTTATCTACTTTATTATTTGCAACTGGGGTCGTTTTACTGCTTTTAAGTGCATGGATTTGTATCAGTTTGGTAAAGTGATCAACTTGATGACTTGAAGATCAGGTTGCCACGGTGTGTTATTGGCAATGGTCTTGCCAAATCCGTAGTAATTAATTGATTAGGACGACATGGTGTTAAGAAGATCAACTCAGAATGTCGTGCCGGCTTAGTGAGCTTGATCTTTTGGCACACATCACATCATTTGACACATCTCATGATTTGGTCTTTAAGAAATGGTCTGTAAAATCAATCGATTATTTTGGACATTGTCTTTGACTTACCCAGATGAGCATTGTAAATTGTGCTGTGAACCTGTTTGACAATTTGCTCGACTTTTTCTTTTGGTTAATTGAGTTGTTTTTTTTTAAAACCATCCCTATCTTCACTATGACGATATAGAATGCCATCAACTAGCGTTAAAATATTTATACAGTATACGACGTGTTGGGCTCTCAAAAATTGAGATTTTATGCTTCTCATCCCCATTTTCCAAGATAAGTCCTTTTATACACTAGATATCTTCGTCCTTCTCTTGTTCTTCTTTCAGACTCTCATATTCGTTCTCGATTGAGGAACTTGGGTTCAGAGCTATTATATCTGCGTTTGATGCACTCTCCGAATCAATAACCTTTTTGAAAAGTTTATCTTCGTGAAATTTCTTCGAGAAAATACTTTCGAAAATGAACTTTTGTTATACTTTTTCAAAGCGGGACATTTGAAATTATACTTCCGTGAGTTTGCTTAAAAAATAAGCTATCTTAAATGTTACTTCAGGAAAGTTCCTTTATATAGGGAAATCTAAATATTAAAATCTCGAAGGTTCTGTTATAAACCTTAAATAAATATGTCCTATTCTGATCTGTTAGGATCTGGTGGTTCGTTGTTATAACACGAAGAGAAATAATTAAGAATCAAATAATATAATAACTTTATCAATAAATTGCCTTTCTAGCCTAAACAAATAACAAAGGAAATTTAAACAAAAACAATAATAAGAGCTAAATTATAACTTCTTCATGTTTTCCTAATAACAACAGCAAAAGAAAGCTCTGTATCTAATATTTTTAACAGTGTTAAATACTAGTGACTTGCTAAACGCATGAGATCCAAGTATTGCACTGTGAAACTATAGACACATAAGTTGGCTGGAGTCGGTGTTGTAGTAATTGAGGGAACTACACCATACCTCCCCCCAAAAGAAAAATACAATGTAATTAAAAAAACAAGATTTTGGTATAGTGGTCTACTGGTAGTCATCCGGCTCATAAATTTGCAGGACCTCTTCGAGTTCCTCAATTTTTTTGAAGGCTTCTTGAAGGCGTTTTTATGTTTCTCTAAGTCTCAAGGTCTTTAGTTTTCGTTGCCTGCAAAGCACTGGAGTCATGGTTCTTTTGAACCCATTTCAGCTTCTAACACTATTTTTTAAAACCATCCCTCTCTTCACTATGACGATATAGAATGCCATCAACAAGCGTTAAAATATTTATACAGTATACGACGTGTTGGGCTCTCAAAAATTGAGATTTTAGGCTTCTCATCCCCATTTTCCAAGATAAGTCCTTTTATCCACTAGATTTCTTCGTCCTTCTCTTGTTCTTCTTTCAGACTCTCATATTCGTTCTCGATTGAGGAAGTTGGGTTCAGTGCTATTCTATCGGCGTTTGATGCACTTTCCAAAACAAAGCTGCCGTTTGTAGTCTGTGTTGCATTATTTGTGCTTTGTTCATTCTCAATATCCGCAGATGAAGAGACTTCACTGTAAATTTCTTCAATAATTGCCACCAAATTGTCGTGATAATCGTACTGTTCATCCGCAAAACAATCTTCATAACTTCTTAACTTCAGCATCAAACGTTCCAACCTAGGACTCTTATTTGTCTTGTTTTTTATCCAAGTCAAAGGTAAATGATCAGTTTGGACTTTGAAAGGTCTGCCATAATGAAATTCATGAAAGTATAAAATGCTCTAAACTGCACTCAGAAGCTCCTTTTCCACTGTAGCATATTTTCTTTGAGCTTTTGTAAAATTTCGGCTAAAAAATACAATTGGCCTCGGAAACACGTCAAATTCTTGTTCGAGAACTGCACCGAAAACAAAATCGCATGCGTCTGTTGTAACATCATTGGGCGTTCAAAATTGTGTAATGCCAACACAAGTTCACTTTTAGGACTCCTTTTAGCCTTTTGAAATGTTCTTCGGCTTCCTTGTTCCAAATTAATAGAACCTTTTTATTGTCAACAGCGACGTTTTGTTTTCGGCAGCTTTTCGGCACACTTTTCAAACTCATCATTTCGTACAAAGGTCTGGCCAATATAGAAATCAATGTGATCAATGAATCGACGATAATAATTTGCGACACCCAACCAAGATTGAAGCTTACTAATTGTTGTTGGTTTTTCGTATTTCGCTAAGGCCAACGCTCTATTCATGTCTCCTTTAATCTGCCCTTTCGAAATTACATTACCTAACAACTGAATCTCGAATTCAACTAGTACACTCTTTTCGCATGAAACTTTTAATGATCTCTTATTCAGTGTATCAAAAACAGCAAATACCGTGTCCAAATGATACTGGATTCCATACTTTTCACTGTTTGTAAAGATGATAGAGTCATCTAACTAAACTCTGACAGAATTTTTGGTTATAAATCTTTGTAAACATGATTCGATAAAACGTTGGAACCATGCAGGCGATGTTTTGATGCCCATTGGCATTTAAACGTACTCAAACAGACCAAATTCACAAATGAAAGTAGTATATTGTGTTGTATTAGGATGGACTGGAATTTGATGGTATGCTACTTTCATATCAATTTTAGTGAAGGTGTCCGCATCTGCCAATTTAGTATAGAAGTCATTAAAAGATGGAATCGGATGGTTGTCATCCTTAATAACTTGAGTGGTTTGTAGTCAAATGTGATTCGAATTGAGCCATCAGTCTTGTCTAATACACAAATAGGAAAACACCATTGATCGAAATTGGTCGAATAATACCGGCCATCAATTGGTTATCTAATTCTTTCTTGACTTTATCCTTTTGATTCCACGGAAGTAGTCTACATCTACATTTGATTGGTTTTTGTTCTGGGTCTCGAAAGTCAATTTCAAATGCGACATCTGAATTTTTCTCCGGTTCCTAATCCAAGACTGATGTTGCTGAGACTTCTTCAAATTAGTTTTTTATCAACAACCGTGCGTTTTCCACAGTCTAAATATTTCGATTATCTTTTGACGGACTAATTTCTTTCACTTCAGCCACGATTTTAGTCTCAATCACAGTACAACTGTCCTTTGGTTTTGGGACTAACTCCCCCATCTTTTTAAAAAAATTCTCACCATCTGATTTCAACGGTTTTTATTCAAAACGTTTTTCACGCATATCCTCTCTAAATATTCTTCGCACTTTATCCGACATTGTTTTTTACCAATGTTTTTATATGTTCAAAACTAGGCCCGAGGTGCTTTAACCTGTTAATTAAATCTCTCCCCAATAGACAATCATTATTGGAAACTGTCTCAGTGACCAAGATTTCTACATTCTTAAGGGTTTCTTCTCTTTATAAAATGCTGCGTCTGAGCTTCACTTTGCCAAGAATTTTGATTTTGCATGTGCATGAAAATAGCTCGCTACCTGAGTTAATCTCGAGTGCTGTACCTGGTGCATGCCTTTTTGTAAGATTGAACGTTTTTCTATTGATAATTGTCCTTTCTGCTCCAATATCACACAAATAGTTAACCAGTGTGTTGTTGAATATCGCTACACCTGTCACCGGTTTTATAAAGTAAGAAGTTTTTCTTGAGCTTACAGCGTTAATTACGTGATGATGCTCATTGTGGACTTTATCTTCAAATTTAACTTGTTTTTTTAATGACTGATTTGAGTTAACAGCCATGTCTTGTCTTTGATTGTTTGGCTTTCTTGAAGAATTATAAGAATAATTTGATTTAAAATTACCACCAAACATCTGTTTCTGATTGCGTTGACTTGCATACCTTCCGTTCTTGAGAGCATCACTGTCACTTGTGGTGCTACTATAGAAAGGTTGTTTATCAAAGCTTATGAAAAGAGTTTATCAAAGGAGGTTCCTTTAAAGTGTGAACACCAAAAAAGCAATTTCAAGGGATTTTACAAGAAAAGCTTTTTGAAAAGTTTACCTTCGTGAAATTTTTTCGAGAAGATACTTTCGAAAATGTAATTTATGAGCCAGTCCATGTGATAGGCCTTATTTTAATATTGGGTGATCGGTTAGTACATAGTCGCCTATATTGTACTCAAATATTTTGATTTTTCTGTCGTGATATATTTTAGACTTGTCCATCAGACAGTTTCTATTTGTCTCTGCTATTCCGTAACATGTTCTTGTAGATAATTTGTAGGCACAACGGGAAAATTTTTCTCAACTATCTTGTCGTGGTCTTCTAAGACCGTTACTACACCGTGCTCATACAAAATCTTAAATTCTTTTAGAATTTTCACTCTTTCAAGCAGGTCAGTAGGTGGAATTATTAGGTCGATTGTAATTTTAGGCTTTTGTCCAAACTTCATTTCGAAAGGGGTTTGGCCAGTTGCACAATGTTTACTTGTATTGTAAGCATATGCCAGTTTATTTAAGTTTAGGTTTTCTTTTAATTTTAATAATAACACTGAGTTGATTGGACACTAGCCACCGGTCAGTAACATTTTTCCAACTCATTTGGTCATCATCAACAAATTCTGCAATCAATTTCTTAACAGTTTTTACTGTAACTCCTGTTTGACCATCACATTGTGGGTGGAAGGGAGTTGTTTTCAGCTTCCGTACGGCTAAATGATCATATACCATGTCTAAATGCTTTGATTGATAATGTTTCCCGCCATCTGATAATATTTATTCAGGGATTCCGTATCTACAGCACCATTTATCTACTTTATTATTTGCAACTGGGGTCGTTTTACTGCTTTTAAGTGCATGGATTTGTATCAGTTTGGTAAAGTGATCAACTTGATGACTTGAAGATCAGGTTGCCACGGTGTGTTATTGGCAATGGTCTTGCCAAATCCGTAGTAATTAATTGATTAGGACGACATGGTGTTAAGAAGATCAACTCAGAATGTCGTGCCGGCTTAGTGAGCTTGATCTTTTGGCACACATCACATCATTTGACACATCTCATGATTTGGTCTTTAAGAAATGGTCTGTAAAATCAATCGATTATTTTGGACATTGTCTTTGACTTACCCAGATGAGCATTGTAAATTGTGCTGTGAACCTGTTTGACAATTTGCTCGACTTTTTCTTTTGGTTAATTGAGTTGTTTTTTTTTAAAACCATCCCTATCTTCACTATGACGATATAGAATGCCATCAACTAGCGTTAAAATATTTATACAGTATACGACGTGTTGGGCTCTCAAAAATTGAGATTTTATGCTTCTCATCCCCATTTTCCAAGATAAGTCCTTTTATACACTAGATATCTTCGTCCTTCTCTTGTTCTTCTTTCAGACTCTCATATTCGTTCTCGATTGAGGAACTTGGGTTCAGAGCTATTATATCTGCGTTTGATGCACTCTCCGAATCAATAACCTTTTTGAAAAGTTTATCTTCGTGAAATTTCTTCGAGAAAATACTTTCGAAAATGAACTTTTGTTATACTTTTTCAAAGCGGGACATTTGAAATTATACTTCCGTGAGTTTGCTTAAAAAATAAGCTATCTTAAATGTTACTTCAGGAAAGTTCCTTTATATAGGGAAATCTAAATATTAAAATCTCGAAGGTTCTGTTATAAACCTTAAATAAATATGTCCTATTCTGATCTGTTAGGATCTGGTGGTTCGTTGTTATAAACACGAAGAGAAATAATAAGAATCAAATAATATAATAACTTTATCAATAAATTGCCTTTCTAGCCTAAACAAATAACAAAGGAAATTTAAACAAAAACAATAATAAGAGCTAAATTATAACTTCTTCATGTTTTCCTAATAACAACAGCAAAAGAGAGCTCTGTATCTAATATTTTTAACAGTGTTAAATACTAGTGACTTGCTAAAACGCATGAGATCCAAAGTATTGCACTGTGAAACTATAGACACATAAGTTGGCTGGAGTCGGTGTTGTAGTAATTGAGGGAACTACACCATACCTCCCCCCAAAAGAAAAAATACAATGTATTTAAAAAACAAGATTTTGGTATAGTGGTCTACTGGTAGTCATCCGGCTCATAAATTTGCAGGACCTCTTCGAGTTCCTCAATTTTTTTGAAGGCTTCTTGAAGGCGTTTTTATGTTTCTCTAAGTCTCAAGGTCTTTAGTTTTCGTTGCCTGCAAAGCACTGGAGTCATGGTTCTTTTGAACCCATTTCAGCTTCTAACCGTGATATCATAAAGGCTTGCCTTTCTCGTCGACCAGTTTACGGGCAGACCACTGAGCGATGCCAGACTCGATATCATTTTGTCTGGCCAGGAGTTTGCGCTCCCTGAATGTCAGGGTGTTAAAATATTCCACTGCTTTGTTGTGGTTATTCCATCGCTCCATCCTACAGAACGCTATGTAAGTGGTGCCGTCGTGGTCTCGACACATTTCTGGAACTTTAAATTTATACACCAAGCCCAGCTCCTCATCCTTGCTATCATGGATGATCGACACATTCAAAAATTTTTCCAGGGCGTCCATCGTCTTACTCCGATCTCCGCCAACCACGGTTATGTTCCGGATGTAAATATCATAAATTTGCTCTGAAGCCATTTGTGTTAGTTTAATTGTTTGTTTTAGGTTTTAAACACTCGAATTTTGAATTTCAAATTTTAATTTAGTTTTCAATAATAATATGTAAAAATCGACAACAACTTTGTCTGATTGTAAATGTACACATAATAATAATAAAAAAACAATAATAATAACAATTATAATAATAAGGATCTTCTGGAAATATCCTCCTTATTATGAAGTTTTTTCAGAGTTGCCTGTCCTCCCTTTTTTATTTTTTTTTTTTTTTATATATACTTGTATTAATATTAATTACGTAAACCTAGTCTATCAGGTGGTTTTGACTGGCGACTGGATTCTCTCAAAGGTTCAACCGACCTTTTAAATCTTTTCTTTACTCTCCTTGTTTTAATCGCTCATGAGTCGACATCCGATTCCTAATCACATGTAGAAGTTTTGCTACTAAGATCATGCGTATGCTCGTAAGCTTGACCGTTCTCCCAGTCAATGTGCTCCATCTCCTAGTGATTTTTTCAAGATGATTTTTTTTTTGGTTTTTCAAATTTTTGGTGTACTTTCTCTTTTGCTTATTAGGTTGTTCTTCTGGTTCTTCTTTTATTGTAGGTAAGTTCTGTCGACTGTTGAAGTAGTATTTCTGTCTATTTTTGTGGACCTGTTTCACCTTTTAACGAGGGCTTGATGCGAGTTATATTAAGTAATCACAGTTGTTCTTGTTCTTTCCCACTATGATAAATGGTCCATGGTATTTATGAGCCAGTCCATGTGATAGGCCTTTTTTTAATTTTGGGTGATCGGTTAGTACATAGTCGCCTATAAATATTAATATTCGGAGGTTCCTTTAAAGTGTGAACTCCAAAAAAGCAATTCCAAGTTATTTTACAAAAATAACCTTTTTGAAAAGTTTATATTCGTGAAATTTCTTTGAGAAGATACTTTCGAAAATAAACTTCAGTTATACTTTTTCAAAGCGCGTCCTTTGAAAATGAACTTCATAGAGTTTGCTTAACAGATATGCTATCTAAAAGGTTACTTCCGAAAAGTTCCTTTATGTAGGGGAATCTAAATATTTAAATCCAGATGGTTCCTTTAAAGTGTGAACTCCAAAAAAGCAATTCCAAGGGATTTTACAAAAAGACCTTACTGAAAAATTTACCTTCGTGAAATTTCTTCGAAGAGATATTTTCGAAAATGAACTTCTGTTATACTTTTTCAAAGCGGGACCTTTGAAAATGAACTTCATAGAGTTTGCTTAATAGATATGCTATCTAAAAGGTTTCTAACGAAAAATTAATTGATTCTAAAACACTGACTTGGGTGGACACTAGCCACCGGTCAGTTACATTTTTCCAACTCATTTGGTCGTCATCAACAAATGCTGCAATCAATTTCTTAACAGTATTTACTATAACTTCTTTTTGACCATCACATTGTGGGTGGAAGGGAGTTGTTTTCAGCTCCCGTATGTCTAAATGATCATATACCAGGTCTAAAAGCTTTGATTGATATTGTTTCCCGCCATCTGATAATATTTATTCAGAGATTCCGTTTCTACAGCACCATTTATCTACTTTATTATTTGCAACTAGGGTCGTTTTACTGCTTTTAAGTGCATGGATTTGTATCAGCTTGGTAAAGTGATCAACTTTATGACTTGAAGATCAGGTTGCCACGGTGTGTTATTGGCAATGGTCTTGCCAAATCCGTAGTAATTAATTGATTAGGACGACATGGTGTTATGTAGATCAACTCAGAATGTCGTGCCGGCTTAAAGTGCTTGATCTTTTGGCACACATCACAACATTTGACACATCTCATGATTTAGTCTTTAAGAAATGGTCTGTAAAATCAATCGATTATTTTGGACATTGTCTTTGACTTTCCCAGATGACCATTGTAAATTGTGCTGTGAACCTGGTTGACAATTTGCTCGACTTTTTGTTATGGTAAAACGAGTTGTTATTTTTTAAAACCATCCCTCTCTTCACTATGACGATATAGAATGCCATCAACAAGCGTTAAAATATTTATACAGTATACGACGTGTTGGGCTCTCAAAAATTGAGATTTTAGGCTTCTCATCCCCATTTTCCAAGATAAGTCCTTTTATCCACTAGATTTCTTCGTCCTTCTCTTGTTCTTATTTCAGACTCTCATATTCGTTCTCGATTGAGGAAGTTGGGTTCAGAGCTATTCTATCGGCGTTTGATGCACTTTCCAAAACAAAGCTGCCGTTTGTAGTCTGTGTTGCATTATTTGTGCTTTGTTCATTCTCAATATCCGCAGATGAAGAGACTTCACTGTAAATTTCTTCAATAATTGCCACCAAATTGTCGTGATAATCGTACTGTTCATCCGCAAAACAATCTTCATAACTTCTTAACTTCAGCATCAAACGTTCCAACCTAGGACTCTTATTTGTCTTGTTTTTTATCCAAGTCAAAGGTAAATGATCAGTTTGGACTTTGAAAGGTCTGCCATAATGAAATTCATGAAAGTATAAAATGCTCTAAACTGCACTCAGAAGCTCCTTTTCCACTGTAGCATATTTTCTTTGAGCTTTTGTAAAATTTCGGCTAAAAAATACAATTGGCCTCGGAAACACGTCAAATTCTTGTTCGAGAACTGCACCGAAAACAAAATCGCATGCGTCTGTAGTAACATCATTGGGCGTTCAAAATTGTGTAATGCCAACACAAGTTCACTTCTAGGACTCCTTTTAGCCTTTTGAAATGTTCTTCGGCTTCCTTGTTCCAAATTAATAGAACCTTTTTATTGTCAACAGCGCCGTTTTGTTTTCGGCAGCTTTTCGGCACACTTTTCAAACTCATCATTTCGTACAAAGGTCTGGCCAATATAGAAAAGTGATCAATGAATCGACGATAATAATTTGCGACACCCAACCAAGATTGAAGCTTACTAATTGTTGTTGGTTTTTCGTATTTCGCTAAGGCCAACGCTCTATTCATGTCTCCTTTAATCTGCCCTTTCGAAATTACATTACCTAACAACTGAATCTCGAATTCAACTAGTACACTCTTTTCGCATGAAACTTTTAATGATCTCTTATTCAGTGTATCAAAAACAGCAAATACCGTGTCCAAATGATACTGGATTCCATACTTTTCACTGTTTGTAAAGATGATAGAGTCATCTAACTAAACTCTGACAGAATTTTTGGTTATAAATCTTTGTAAACATGATTCGATAAAACGTTGGAACCATGCAGGCGATGTTTTGATGCCCATTGGCATTTAAACGTACTCAAACAGACCAAATTCACAAATAAGAGCAGTATATTGTATTGAATTAGGATGGACTGGAATTTGATGGTATGCTACTTTCATATCAATTTTAGTGAAGGTGTCCGCATCTGCCAATTTAGTATAGAAGTCATTAAAAGATGGAATCGGATGGTTGTCATCCTTAATAACTTGAGTGGTTTGTAGTCAAATGTGATTCGAATTGAGCCATCAGTCTTGTCTAATACACAAATAGGAAAACACCATTGATCGAAATTGGTCGAATAATACCGGCCATCAATTGGTTATCTAATTCTTTCTTGACTTTATCCTTTTGATTCCACGGAAGTAGTCTACATCTACATTTGATTGGTTTTTGTTCTGGGTCTCGAAAGTCAATTTCAAATGCGACATCTGAATTTTTCTCCGGTTCCTAATCCAAGACTGATGTTGCTGAGACTTCTTCAAATTAGTTTTTTATCAACAACCGTGCGTTTTCCACAGTCTAAATATTTCGATTATCTTTTGACGGACTAATTTCTTTCACTTCAGCCACGATTTTAGTCTCAATCACAGTACAACTGTCCTTTGGTTTTGGGACTAACTCCCCCATCTTTTTAAAAAAATTCTCACCATCTGATTTCACGGTTTTATTCAAACGTTTTTCACGCATTTCCTCTCTAAATATTCTTCGCACTTTATCCGACATTGTTTTTACCAATGTTTTTATATGTTCAAAACTAGGCCCGAGGTGCTTTAACCTGTTAATTAAATCTCTCCCCAATAGACAATCATTATTGGAAACTGTCTCAGTGACCAAGATTTCTACATTCTTAAGGGTTTCTTCTCTTTATAAAATGCTGCGTCTGAGCTTCACTTTGCCAAGAATTTTGATTTTGCATGTGCATGAAAATAGCTCGCTACCTGAGTTAATCTCGAGTGCTGTACCTGGTGCATGCCTTTTTGTAAGATTGAACGTTTTTCTATTGATAATTGTCCTTTCTGCTCCAATATCACACAAATAGTTAACCAGTGTGTTGTTGAATATCGCTACACCTGTCACCGGTTTTATAAAGTAAGAAGTTTTTCTTGAGCTTACAGCGTTAATTACGTGATGATGCTCATTGTGGACTTTATCTTCAAATTTAACTTGTTTTTTTAATGACTGATTTGAGTTAACAGCCATGTCTTGTCTTTGATTGTTTGGCTTTCTTGAAGAATTATAAGAATAATTTGATTTAAAATTACCACCAAACATCTGTTTCTGATTGCGTTGACTTGCATACCTTCCGTTCTTGAGAGCATCACTGTCACTTGTGGTGCTACTATAGAAAGGTTGTTTATCAAAGCTTATGAAAAGAGTTTATCAAAGGAGGTTCCTTTAAAGTGTGAACACCAAAAAAGCAATTTCAAGGGATTTTACAAGAAAAGCTTTTTGAAAAGTTTACCTTCGTGAAATTTTTTCGAGAAGATACTTTCGAAAATGTAATTTATGAGCCAGTCCATGTGATAGGCCTTATTTTAATATTGGGTGATCGGTTAGTACATAGTCGCCTATATTGTACTCAAATATTTTGATTTTTCTGTCGTGATATATTTTAGACTTGTCCATCAGACAGTTTCTATTTGTCTCTGCTATTCCGTAACATGTTCTTGTAGATAATTTGTAGGCACAACGGGAAAATTTTTCTCAACTATCTTGTCGTGGTCTTCTAAGACCGTTACTACACCGTGCTCATACAAAATCTTAAATTCTTTTAGAATTTTCACTCTTTCAAGCAGGTCAGTAGGTGGAATTATTAGGTCGATTGTAATTTTAGGCTTTTGTCCAAACTTCATTTCGAAAGGGGTTTGGCCAGTTGCACAATGTTTACTTGTATTGTAAGCATATGCCAGTTTATTTAAGTTTAGGTTTTTCTTTTAATTTTAATAATAACACTGAGTTGAGTGGACACTAGCCACCGGTCAGTAACATTTTTCCAACCCATTTGGTCATCATCAACAAATTCTGCAATCAATTTCTTAACAGTTTTTACTGTAACTCCTGTTTGACCATCACATTGTGGGTGGAAGGGAGTTGTTTTCAGCTTCCGTACGGCTAAATGATCATATACCATGTCTAAATGCTTTGATTGATAATGTTTCCCGCCATCTGATAATATTTATTCAGGGATTCCGTATCTACAGCACCATTTATCTACTTTATTATTTGCAACTGGGGTCGTTTTACTGCTTTTAAGTGCATGGATTTGTATCAGTTTGGTAAAGTGATCAACTTGATGACTTGAAGATCAGGTTGCCACGGTGTGTTATTGGCAATGGTCTTGCCAAATCCGTAGTAATTAATTGATTAGGACGACATGGTGTTAAGAAGATCAACTCAGAATGTCGTGCCGGCTTAGTGAGCTTGATCTTTTGGCACACATCACATCATTTGACACATCTCATGATTTGGTCTTTAAGAAATGGTCTGTAAAATCAATCGATTATTTTGGACATTGTCTTTGACTTACCCAGATGAGCATTGTAAATTGTGCTGTGAACCTGTTTGACAATTTGCTCGACTTTTTCTTTTGGTTAATTGAGTTGTTTTTTTTTAAAACCATCCCTATCTTCACTATGACGATATAGAATGCCATCAACTAGCGTTAAAATATTTATACAGTATACGACGTGTTGGGCTCTCAAAAATTGAGATTTTATGCTTCTCATCCCCATTTTCCAAGATAAGTCCTTTTATACACTAGATATCTTCGTCCTTCTCTTGTTCTTCTGTCAGACTCTCATATTCGTTCTCGATTGAGGAACTTGGGTTCAGAGCTATTATATCTGCGTTTGATGCACTCTCCGAATCAAAGCTGCCGTTTGTAGTCAGTGTTGCATTATTTGTGCTTTGTTCATTCTCAATATCCGCAGATGAAGAGACTTCACTGTAAATTTCTTCAATATTTGCCACCAAATTGTCGTGATAATCGTACTGTTCATCCGCATAACAATCTTCATAACTTATTAACTTCAGCATCAAACGTTCCAACCTAGGACTCTTATTTGTCTTGTTTTTTATCCAAGTCAAAGGTAAATGATCAGTTTGGACTTTGAAAGGTCTGCCATAATGAAATTCATGAAAGTATAAAATGCTTTAAACTGCACTCAGAAGCTCCTTTTCCACTGTACTATATTTCCTTTGAGCTTTTGTAAAATTCTGCTAAAAAATACAATTGGCCTCGGAACGTCAAATTCTTGTTCGAGAACTGCACCATAAACAAAATCGCATGCGTCTGTTGTTAACATCATTGGGCGTTCAAAATTGTGTAATGCCAACACAAGTTCACTTCTAGGACTCCTTTTAGCCTTTTGAAATGTTCTTCGGCTTCCTTGTTCCAAATTAATAGAACCTTTTTATTGTCAACAGCGCCGTTTCGTTTTCGGCAGCTTTTCGGCACACTTTTCAAACTCATCATTTCGTACAAAGGTCTGGCCAATATAGAATATTGATCAATGAATCGACGATAATAATTTGCGACACTCAATCAAGATTGAAGCTTACTAATTGTTGTTGGTTTTTCGTATTTCGCTAAGGCCAACGCTCTATTTATGTCTGCTTTATTCTGCCCTTTCGAAATTACATTACCTAACAACTGAATCTCGAATTCAACTGGTACACTCTTTTCGCATGAAACTTTTAATGATCTCTTATTCAGTGTATCAAATACCGAGTCCAAATGATACTGGATCCCATACTTTTCACTGTTTGTAAAGATGATAGAGTCATCTAAGTAAACTCTGACAGAATTTTTGGATATAAATCTTTGTAAACATGATTCGATAAAACGTTGGAACCATGCAGGCGCTGTTTTGATGCCCATTGGCATTGAAAGGTACTCAAACAGACCAAATTCACAAATAAGAGCAGTATATTGTATTGAATTAGGATGGACTGGAATTTGATGGTATGCTACTTTCATATCGATTTTAGTGAAGGTGTCCGCATCTGCCAATTTAGTATACAAGTCATTAAAAGATGGAATCGGATGGTTGTCACCCTTAATAACTTGAGTGGTTTGTAGTCAAATGTGATTCGAATTGAGCCATCAGTCTTGTCTAATACACAAATAGGAAAACACCATTGATCGAAATTGGTCGAATAATACCGGCCATCAATTGGTTATCTAATTCTTTCTTGACTTTATACTTTAGATTCCACGGAAGTAGTCTACATCTACATTTGATTGGTTTTTGTTCTGGGTCTCGAAAGTCAATTTCAAATGCGACATCTGAATTTTTCTCCGGTTCCTAATCCAAGACTGATGTTGCTGAGACTTCTTCAAATTAGTTTTTTATCAACAACCGTGCGTTTTCCACAGTCTAAATATTTCGATTATCTTTTGACGGACTAATTTCTTTCACTTCAGCCACGATTTTAGTCTCAATCACAGTACAACTGTCCTTTGGTTTTGGGACTAACTCCCCCATCTTTTTAAAAAAATTCTCACCATCTGATTTCACGGTTTTATTCAAACGTTTTTCACGCATTTCCTCTCTAAATATTCTTCGCAATTCATCCGACATTGTTTTTACCAATGTTTTTATATGTTCAAAACTAGGCCCGAGGTGCTTTAACCTGTTAATTAAATCTCTCCCCAATAGACAATCATTATTGGAAACTGTCTCAGTGGGTTCAGAGCTATTATATCTGCGTTTGATGCACTCTCCGAATCAATAACCTTTTTGAAAAGTTTATCTTCGTGAAATTTCTTCGAGAAAATACTTTCGAAAATGAACTTTTGTTATACTTTTTCAAAGCGGGACATTTGAAATTATACTTCCGTGAGTTTGCTTAAAAAATAAGCTATCTTAAATGTTACTTCAGGAAAGTTCCTTTATATAGGGAAATCTAAATATTAAAATCTCGAAGGTTCTGTTATAAACCTTAAATAAATATGTCCTATTCTGATCTGTTAGGATCTGGTGGTTCGTTGTTATAACACGAAGAGAAATAATTAAGAATCAAATAATATAATAACTTTATCAATAAATTGCCTTTCTAGCCTAAACAAATAACAAAGGAAATTTAAACAAAAACAATAATAAGAGCTAAATTATAACTTCTTCATGTTTTCCTAATAACAACAGCAAAAGAGAGCTCTGTATCTAATATTTTTAACAGTGTTAAATACTAGTGACTTGCTAAACGCATGAGATCCAAGTATTGCACTGTGAAACTATAGACACATAAGTTGGCTGGAGTCGGTGTTGTAGTAATTGAGGGAACTACACCATACCTCCCCCCAAAAGAAAAATACAATGTAATTAAAAAAACAAGATTTTGGTATAGTGGTCTACTGGTAGTCATCCGGCTCATAAATTTGCAGGACCTCTTCGAGTTCCTCAATTTTTTTGAAGGCTTCTTGAAGGCGTTTTTATGTTTCTCTAAGTCTCAAGGTCTTTAGTTTTCGTTGCCTGCAAAGCACTGGAGTCATGGTTCTTTTGAACCCATTTCAGCTTCTAACCGTGATATCATAAAGGCTTGCCTTTCTCGTCGACCAGTTTACGGGCAGACCACTGAGCGATGCCAGACTCGATATCATTTTGTCTGGCCAGGAGTTTGCGCTCCCTGAATGTCAGGGTGTTAAAATATTCCACTGCTTTGTTGTGGTTATTCCATCGCTCCATCCTACAGAACGCTATGTAAGTGGTGCCGTCGTGGTCTCTACACATTTCTGGAACTTTTAATTTATACACCAAGCCTAGCTCCTCATCCTTGCAATCAAGGATGATCGACACATTCAAAAATTTTTCAATGGCGTCCATCGTCTTACGCCGATCTCCGCCAACCACGATTATGTTGCGGATGTAAATATCAAAAATTTGCTCTGAAGCCATTTGTGTTAGTTTAATTGTTTGTTTTAGGTTTTAAACACTCGAATTTTGAATTTCAAATTTTAATTTAGTTTTCAATAATAATATGTAAAAATCGACAACAACTTTGTCTGATTGTAAATGTACACATAATAATAATAAAAAAACAATAATAATAACAATTATAATAATAAGGATCTTCTGGAAATATCCTCCTTATTATGAAGTTTTTCAGAGTTGCCTGTCCTCCCTTTTTTTTATTTTTTTTTTTTTTTATATATACTTGTATTAATATTAATTACGTAAACCTAGTCTATCAGGTGGTTTTGACTGGCGACTGGATTCTCTCAAAGGTTCAACCGACCTTTTAAATCTTTTCTTTACTCTCCTTGTTTTAATCGCTCATGAGTCGACATCCGATTCCTAATCACATGTAGAAGTTTTGCTACTAAGATCATGCGTATGCTCGTAAGCTTGACCGTTCTCCCAGTCAATGTGCTCCATCTCCTAGTGATTTTTTCAAGATGATTTTTTTTTTGGTTTTTCAAATTTTTGGTGTACTTTCTCTTTTGCTTATTAGGTTGTTCTTCTGGTTCTTCTTTTATTGTAGGTAAGTTCTGTCGACTGTTGAAGTAGTATTTCTGTCTATTTTTGTGGACCTGTTTCACCTTTTAACGAGGGCTTGATGCGAGTTATATTAAGTAATCACAGTTGTTCTTGTTCTTTCCCACTATGATAAATGGTCCATGGTATTTATGAGCCAGTCCATGTGATAGGCCTTTTTTTAATTTTGGGTGATCGGTTAGTACATAGTCGCCTATAAATATTAATATTCGGAGGTTCCTTTAAAGTGTGAACTCCAAAAAAGCAATTCCAAGTTATTTTACAAAAATAACCTTTTTGAAAAGTTTATATTCGTGAAATTTCTTTGAGAAGATACTTTCGAAAATAAACTTCAGTTATACTTTTTCAAAGCGCGTCCTTTGAAAATGAACTTCATAGAGTTTGCTTAACAGATATGCTATCTAAAAGGTTACTTCCGAAAAGTTCCTTTATGTAGGGGAATCTAAATATTTAAATCCAGATGGTTCCTTTAAAGTGTGAACTCCAAAAAAGCAATTCCAAGGGATTTTACAAAAAGACCTTACTGAAAAATTTACCTTCGTGAAATTTCTTCGAAGAGATATTTTCGAAAATGAACTTCTGTTATACTTTTTCAAAGCGGGACCTTTGAAAATGAACTTCATAGAGTTTGCTTAATAGATATGCTATCTAAAAGGTTTCTAACGAAAAATTAATTGATTCTAAAACACTGACTTGGGTGGACACTAGCCACCGGTCAGTTACATTTTTCCAACTCATTTGGTCGTCATCAACAAATGCTGCAATCAATTTCTTAACAGTATTTACTATAACTTCTTTTTGACCATCACATTGTGGGTGGAAGGGAGTTGTTTTCAGCTCCCGTATGTCTAAATGATCATATACCAGGTCTAAAAGCTTTGATTGATATTGTTTCCCGCCATCTGATAATATTTATTCAGAGATTCCGTATCTACAGCACCATTTATCTACTTTATTATTTGCAACTAGGGTCGTTTTACTGCTTTTAAGTGCATGGATTTGTATCAGTTTGGTAAAGTGATCAACTTTATGACTTGAAGATCAGGTTGCCACGGTGTGTTATTGGCAATGGTCTTGCCAAATCCGTAGTAATTAATTGATTAGGACGACATGGTGTTATGTAGATCAACTCAGAATGTCGTGCCGGCTTAAAGTGCTTGATCTTTTGGCACACATCACAACATTTGACACATCTCATGATTTAGTCTTTAAGAAATGGTCTGTAAAATCAATCGATTATTTTGGACATTGTCTTTGACTTTCCCAGATGACCATTGTAAATTGTGCTGTGAACCTGGTTGACAATTTGCTCGACTTTTTGTTATGGTAAAACGAGTTGTTATTTTTTAAAACCATCCCTCTCTTCACTATGACGATATAGAATGCCATCAACAAGCGTTAAAATATTTATACAGTATACGACGTGTTGGGCTCTCAAAAATTGAGATTTTAGGCTTCTCATCCCCATTTTCCAAGATAAGTCCTTTTATCCACTAGATTTCTTCGTCCTTCTCTTGTTCTTATTTCAGACTCTCATATTCGTTCTCGATTGAGGAAGTTGGGTTCAGAGCTATTCTATCGGCGTTTGATGCACTTTCCAAAACAAAGCTGCCGTTTGTAGTCTGTGTTGCATTATTTGTGCTTTGTTCATTCTCAATATCCGCAGATGAAGAGACTTCACTGTAAATTTCTTCAATAATTGCCACCAAATTGTCGTGATAATCGTACTGTTCATCCGCAAAACAATCTTCATAACTTCTTAACTTCAGCATCAAACGTTCCAACCTAGGACTCTTATTTGTCTTGTTTTTTATCCAAGTCAAAGGTAAATGATCAGTTTGGACTTTGAAAGGTCTGCCATAATGAAATTCATGAAAGTATAAAATGCTCTAAACTGCACTCAGAAGCTCCTTTTCCACTGTAGCATATTTTCTTTGAGCTTTTGTAAAATTTCGGCTAAAAAATACAATTGGCCTCGGAAACACGTCAAATTCTTGTTCGAGAACTGCACCGAAAACAAAATCGCATGCGTCTGTAGTAACATCATTGGGCGTTCAAAATTGTGTAATGCCAACACAAGTTCACTTCTAGGACTCCTTTTAGCCTTTTGAAATGTTCTTCGGCTTCCTTGTTCCAAATTAATAGAACCTTTTTATTGTCAACAGCGCCGTTTTGTTTTCGGCAGCTTTTCGGCACACTTTTCAAACTCATCATTTCGTACAAAGGTCTGGCCAATATAGAAAAGTGATCAATGAATCGACGATAATAATTTGCGACACCCAACCAAGATTGAAGCTTACTAATTGTTGTTGGTTTTTCGTATTTCGCTAAGGCCAACGCTCTATTCATGTCTCCTTTAATCTGCCCTTTCGAAATTACATTACCTAACAACTGAATCTCGAATTCAACTAGTACACTCTTTTCGCATGAAACTTTTAATGATCTCTTATTCAGTGTATCAAAAACAGCAAATACCGTGTCAAAATGATACTGGATTCCATACTTTTCACTGTTTGTAAAGATGATAGAGTCATCTAACTAAACTCTGACAGAATTTTTGGTTATAAATCTTTGTAAACATGATTCGATAAAACGTTGGAACCATGCAGGCGATGTTTTGATGCCCATTGGCATTTAAACGTACTCAAACAGACCAAATTCACAAATAAGAGCAGTATATTGTATTGAATTAGGATGGACTGGAATTTGATGGTATGCTACTTTCATATCAATTTTAGTGAAGGTGTCCGCATCTGCCAATTTAGTATAGAAGTCATTAAAAGATGGAATCGGATGGTTGTCATCCTTAATAACTTGAGTGGTTTGTAGTCAAATGTGATTCGAATTGAGCCATCAGTCTTGTCTAATACACAAATAGGAAAACACCATTGATCGAAATTGGTCGAATAATACCGGCCATCAATTGGTTATCTAATTCTTTCTTGACTTTATCCTTTAGATTCCACGGAAGTAGTCTACATCTACATTTGATTGGTTTTTGTTCTGGGTCTCGAAAGTCAATTTCAAATGCGACATCTGAATTTTTCTCCGGTTCCTAATCCAAGACTGATGTTGCTGAGACTTCTTCAAATTAGTTTTTTATCAACAACCGTGCGTTTTCCACAGTCTAAATATTTCGATTATCTTTTGACGGACTAATTTCTTTCACTTCAGCCACGATTTTAGTCTCAATCACAGTACAACTGTCCTTTGGTTTTGGGACTAACTCCCCCATCTTTTTAAAAAAATTCTCACCATCTGATTTCACGGTTTTATTCAAACGTTTTTCACGCATTTCCTCTCTAAATATTCTTCGCAATTCATCCGACATTGTTTTTACCAATGTTTTTATATGTTCAAAACTAGGCCCGAGGTGCTTTAACCTGTTAATTAAATCTCTCCCCAATAGACAATCATTATTGGAAACTGTCTCAGTGACCAAGATTTCTACATTCTTAAGGGTTTCTTCTCTTCATAAAATGCTGCGTCTGAGCTTCACTTTGCCAAGAATTTTGATTTTGCATGTGCATGAAAATAGCTCGCTACCTGAGTTAATCTCGAGTGCTGTACCTGGTGCAACCCTTTTTGTAAGATTGAACGTTTTTCTATTGATAATTGTCCTTTCTGCTCCAATATCACACAAATAGTTAACCAGTGTGTTGTTGAATATCGCTACACCTGTCACCGGTTTTATAAAGTAAGAAGTTTTTCTTGAGCTTACAGCGTTAATTACGTGATGATGCTCATTGTGGACTTTATCTTCAAATTTAACTTGTTTTTTTAATGACTGATTTGAGTTAACAGCCATGTCTTGTCTTTGATTGTTTGGCTTTCTTGAAGAATTATAAGAATAATTTGATTTAAAATTACCACCAAACATCTGTTTCTGATTGCGTTGACTTGCATACCTTCCGTTCTTGAGAGCATCACTGTCACTTGTGGTGCTACTATAGAAAGGTTGTTTATCAAAGCTTATGAAAAGAGTTTATCAAAGGAGGTTCCTTTAAAGTGTGAACACCAAAAAAGCAATTTCAAGGGATTTTACAAGAAAAGCTTTTTGAAAAGTTTACCTTCGTGAAATTTTTTCGAGAAGATACTTTCGAAAATGTAATTTATGAGCCAGTCCATGTGATAGGCCTTATTTTAATATTGGGTGATCGGTTAGTACATAGTCGCCTATATTGTACTCAAATATTTTGATTTTTCTGTCGTGATATATTTTAGACTTGTCCATCAGACAGTTTCTATTTGTCTCTGCTATTCCGTAACATGTTCTTGTAGATAATTTGTAGGCACAACGGGAAAATTTTTCTCAACTATCTTGTCGTGGTCTTCTAAGACCGTTACTACACCGTGCTCATACAAAATCTTAAATTCTTTTAGAATTTTCACTCTTTCAAGCAGGTCAGTAGGTGGAATTATTAGGTCGATTGTAATTTTAGGCTTTTGTCCAAACTTCATTTCGAAAGGGGTTTGGCCAGTTGCACAATGTTTACTTGTATTGTAAGCATATGCCAGTTTATTTAAGTTTAGGTTTTTCTTTTAATTTTAATAATAACACTGAGTTGAGTGGACACTAGCCACCGGTCAGTAACATTTTTCCAACCCATTTGGTCATCATCAACAAATTCTGCAATCAATTTCTTAACAGTTTTTACTGTAACTCCTGTTTGACCATCACATTGTGGGTGGAAGGGAGTTGTTTTCAGCTTCCGTACGGCTAAATGATCATATACCATGTCTAAATGCTTTGATTGATAATGTTTCCCGCCATCTGATAATATTTATTCAGGGATTCCGTATCTACAGCACCATTTATCTACTTTATTATTTGCAACTGGGGTCGTTTTACTGCTTTTAAGTGCATGGATTTGTATCAGTTTGGTAAAGTGATCAACTTGATGACTTGAAGATCAGGTTGCCACGGTGTGTTATTGGCAATGGTCTTGCCAAATCCGTAGTAATTAATTGATTAGGACGACATGGTGTTAAGAAGATCAACTCAGAATGTCGTGCCGGCTTAGTGAGCTTGATCTTTTGGCACACATCACATCATTTGACACATCTCATGATTTGGTCTTTAAGAAATGGTCTGTAAAATCAATCGATTATTTTGGACATTGTCTTTGACTTACCCAGATGAGCATTGTAAATTGTGCTGTGAACCTGTTTGACAATTTGCTCGACTTTTTCTTTTGGTTAATTGAGTTGTTTTTTTTTAAAACCATCCCTATCTTCACTATGAGGATATAGAATGCCATCAACTAGCGTTAAAATATTTATACAGTATACGACGTGTTGGGCTCTCAAAAATTGAGATTTTATGCTTCTCATCCCCATTTTCCAAGATAAGTCCTTTTATACACTAGATATCTTCGTCCTTCTCTTGTTCTTCTTTCAGACTCTCATATTCGTTCTCGATTGAGGAACTTGGGTTCAGAGCTATTCTATCGGCGTTTGATGCACTTTCCAAAACAAAGCTGCCGTTTGTAGTCTGTGTTGCATTATTTGTGCTTTGTTCATTCTCAATATCCGCAGATGAAGAGACTTCACTGTAAATTTCTTCAATAATTGCCACCAAATTGTCGTGATAATCGTACTGTTCATCCGCAAAACAATCTTCATAACTTCTTAACTTCAGCATCAAACGTTCCAACCTAGGACTCTTATTTGTCTTGTTTTTTATCCAAGTCAAAGGTAAATGATCAGTTTGGACTTTGAAAGGTCTGCCATAATGAAATTCATGAAAGTATAAAATGCTTTAAACTGCACTCAGAAGCTCCTTTTCCACTGTACTATATTTCCTTTGAGCTTTTGTAAAATTCTGCTAAAAAATACAATTGGCCTCGGAACGTCAAATTCTTGTTCGAGAACTGCACCATAAACAAAATCGCATGCGTCTGTTGTTAACATCATTGGGCGTTCAAAATTGTGTAATGCCAACACAAGTTCACTTCTAGGACTCCTTTTAGCCTTTTGAAATGTTCTTCGGCTTCCTTGTTCCAAATTAATAGAACCTTTTTATTGTCAACAGCGCCGTTTCGTTTTCGGCAGCTTTTCGGCACACTTTTCAAACTCATCATTTCGTACAAAGGTCTGGCCAATATAGAATATTGATCAATGAATCGACGATAATAATTTGCGACACTCAATCAAGATTGAAGCTTACTAATTGTTGTTGGTTTTTCGTATTTCGCTAAGGCCAACGCTCTATTTATGTCTGCTTTATTCTGCCCTTTCGAAATTACATTACCTAACAACTGAATCTCGAATTCAACTGGTACACTCTTTTCGCATGAAACTTTTAATGATCTCTTATTCAGTGTATCAAATACCGAGTCCAAATGATACTGGATCCCATACTTTTCACTGTTTGTAAAGATGATAGAGTCATCTAAGTAAACTCTGACAGAATTTTTGGATATAAATCTTTGTAAACATGATTCGATAAAACGTTGGAACCATGCAGGCGCTGTTTTGATGCCCATTGGCATTGAAAGGTACTCAAACAGACCAAATTCACAAATAAGAGCAGTATATTGTATTGAATTAGGATGGACTGGAATTTGATGGTATGCTACTTTCATATCAATTTTAGTGAAGGTGTCCGCATCTGCCAATTTAGTATAGAAGTCATTAAAAGATGGAATCGGATGGTTGTCATCCTTAATAACTTGAGTGGTTTGTAGTCAAATGTGATTCGAATTGAGCCATCAGTCTTGTCTAATACACAAATAGGAAAACACCATTGATCGAAATTGGTCGAATAATACCGGCCATCAATTGGTTATCTAATTCTTTCTTGACTTTATCCTTTAGATTCCACGGAAGTAGTCTACATCTACATTTGATTGGTTTTTGTTCTGGGTCTCGAAAGTCAATTTCAAATGCGACATCTGAATTTTTCTCCGGTTCCTAATCCAAGACTGATGTTGCTGAGACTTCTTCAATTTAGTTTTTTATCAACAACCGTGCGTTTTCCACAGTCTAAATATTTCGATTATCTTTTGACGGACCAATTTCTTTCACTTCAGCCACGATTTTAGTCTCAATCACAGTACAACTGTCCTTTGGTTTTGGGACTTACTCCCCCATCTTTTTAAAAAAATTCTCACCATCTGATTTCACGGTTTTATTCAAACGTTTTTCACGCATTTCCTCTCTAAATATTCTTCGCACTTTATCCGACATTGTTTTTACCAATGTTTTTATATGTTCAAAACTAGGCCCGAGGTGCTTTAACCTGTTAATTAAATCTCTCCCCAATAGACAATCATTATTGGAAACTGTCTCAGTGACCAAGATTTCTACATTCTTAAGGGTTTCTTCTCTTTATAAAATGCTGCGTCTGAGCTTCACTTTGCCAAGAATTTTGATTTTGCATGTGCATGAAAATAGCTCGCTACCTGAGTTAATCTCGAGTGCTGTACCTGGTGCATGCCTTTTTGTAAGATTGAACGTTTTTCTATTGATAATTGTCCTTTCTGCTCCAATATCACACAAATAGTTAACCAGTGTGTTGTTGAATATCGCTACACCTGTCACCGGTTTTATAAAGTAAGAAGATTTTCTTGAGCTTACAGCGTTAATTACGTGAAGATGCTCATTGAGGACTTTATCTTCAAATTTAACTTGTTATTTCAATGACTGATTTGGGTTAATAGCCATGTCTTGTCTTTGATTGTTTGGCTGTCTTGAAGAATTATAAGAATAATTTGATTTAAAATTACCACCAAACATCTTTTTCTGATTGTGATGACTTGCATACCTTCCGTTCTTGAGAGCATCACTGTCACTTGTGGTGCTAATATAGAAAGGTTGTTTATCAAAGCTTATGAAAAGAGTTTATCAAAAGAGGTTCCCTTAAAGTGTGAACACCAAAAAAGCAATTTCAAGGGATTTTACAAGAAAAGCTTTTTGAAAAGTTTACCTTCGTGAAATTTTTTCGAGAAGATACTTTCGAAAATGTACATCTGTTATACTTTTTCAAAGCGGGACTTTTGAAAATGAACTTCATAGAGTTTGCTTAATAGATATGCTATCTAAAAGGTTACTAACGAAAATTTACCAAGGGGAATCAGAGTTGGTCAAAAGTCAAAGTTTAAAGTCAAAATTCGACCAATTCAAAGTACAAGGCAGACTTTGACTTTGAAATTATTTTAAGCTCAAGTCAAAGTCAGACTTTGAATTTGAAATTATTTTAAGCTCAAGTGAAATTCATACTTTGACTTTGAAATTATTTTAAGCTCAAGTCAAAGTCAGACTTTTACTTTGAAATTATTTTATGCTCAAGTCAAAGTCAGACTTTGAATTTAAAAATTATTTTAAGCTCAAGTCAAAGTCTGAGTTTCAAAGATATAGACAGTTTCAAAGCTAAAAGAGATTCAGACGATTTTAAAACTTATAATATTTCAATATTTTACTGAAACATAAATTTTTACAGCGTTTTAACAATAACATTAATTTTCTCTATTATATCATCTTTTTGTTTAAATTTTTTTGTTTGATTGTTTGGCTGTCTTGAAGAATTATAAGAATAATTTGATTTAAAATTACCACCAAACATCTTTTTCTGATTGTGTTGACTTGCATACCTTCCGTTCTTGAGAGCATCACTGTCACTTGTGGTGCTAATATAGAAAGGTTGTTTATCAAAGGAGGTTCCTTTAAAGTGTGAACACCAAAAAAGCAATTTCAAGGGATTTTACAAGAAAAGCTTTTTGAAAAGTTTACCTTCGTGAAATTTTTTCGAGAAGATACTTTCGAAAATGTAATTTATGAGCCAGTCCATGTGATAGGCCTTATTTTAATATTTTAATATTTTCTTATTTTAATTTTAATATTTTTAAATTCATAAAGGAACTTTACTTTAGTAGCCTTTGAGAAAACATATCTTTTGAGCAAACTCAGGGAAGTTTAATTATCTTTGAAATTAAACTTCCCTGAGTTTGCTTAATAGATAAGCTATCTAAAAGGTTACTTCCGGAAAGTTCCTTTTTGAAGAGGAATCTAAATATTAAAATCCGGAAGGTTCCTTTAAGTTTGAACTCCAAAAAAGCAATTCCAAGGGATTATACAAGAAAAATTTTTTAAAAGTTACCTTCGTGAAATTTCTTCGAGAAGAAACTTTCGAAAATGAACTTCTTTTATATTTTTTCAAAGCGGGACCTTTGAAATTCAACTTCCGTGAGTTTCCTTTAAAGATATGCTATCTAAAAGGTTACTTTTGGAAAGTTCCTTTATGAAAGGGAATCTAAATATCAAAATCCGGAAGGTTCCTTTAAAGTGTGAACTCCAAAAAAGCAATTCCAAGGGATTTTACAAGAAAACTTTTTGAAAAAGTAACCTTCGTGAAATTTCTTCGAGAAGAAACTTTCGAAAATGAACTTCTTTTATATTTTTTCAAAGCGGGACCTTTGAGATTGAACTTCCGTGTGTTTGCTTAATAGATATGCTATCTAAAAGGTTACTCTTGGAAAGTTCCTTTATGATAGGGAATCAAAATTTAAATATCCGGAAGGTTCCTTTAAAGTGTGAACTCCAAAAAAGCAATTCCAAGGGATTTTACAAGAAAACATTTTGAAAAGTTTACCTTCGTGAACTTTCTAGGAGAAGATACTTTCGAAAATGAACTTCTTTTATATTTTTTAAAAGCGAGACCTTTGAAATTGAACTTCCGTGAGTTTCCTTTAAAGATATGCTATCTAAAAGGTTACTTTTGGAAAGTTCCTTTATGAAAAGGAATCTAAATATTAAAATTCGAATGGTTCCTTTAAAGTGTGAACTCCAAAATAGCAATTCAAAGGGATTTTACAAGAAAACTTTTTGAAAAAGTAACCTTTGAAAAATTTCTTCGAGAAGATACATTCAAAAATGAAAATCTGTTATATTTTTTAAAAGCGGGAGTTTGAAATTAAACTTTTTGAGGTTGCTTAAAAGATAAGCTATCTAAAAGGTAACTTCTTGAAAGTTCCTTAATGAAGGGGAATCTAAATATTAAAATCCGGAAGGTTCCTTTAAGTGTGAACTCCAAAAAAGCAATTCCAAGGGATTATACAAGAAAACTTTTTGAAAAAGTAACCTTCGTGAAATTTCTTCGAGAAGAAACTTTCGAAAATGAACTTCTTTTATATTTTTTAAAAGCGGGACCTTTGAAATTGAACTTCCGTGAGTTTGCTTAATAGATATGCTATCTAAAAGGTTACTCTTGGAAAGTTCCTTTATGAAAGGGAATCTAAATAGTAAAATCCGGAAGGTTCCTTTAAGTGTGAACTCCAAAAAAGCAATTCCAAGGGATTATACAAGAAAACTTTTTGAAAAGTTAACCTTCGTGAAATTTCTTCGAGAAGAAACTTTCGAAAATGAACTTCTGTTATATTTTTTAAAAGCGAGACCTTTGAAATTCAACTTCCGTGAGTTTCCTTTAAAGATATGCTATCTAAAAGGTTACTCTTGGAAAGTTCCTTTATGATAGGAAATCAAAATTTAAATATCCGGAAGGTTCCTTTAAAGTGTGAACTCCAAAAAAGCAATTCCAAGGGATTTTACAAGAAAACATTTTGAAAAGTTTACCTTCGTGAACTTTCTAGGAGAAGATACTTTCGAAAATGAACTTCTTTTATATTTTTTCAAAGCGGGACCTTTGAAATTGAACTTCCGTGAGTTTCCTTTAAAGATATGCTATCTAAAAGGTTACTAAAGTAAAGTTCCTTAATGAAAAGGAATCTAAATATTAAAATTCGAATGGTTCCTTTAAAGTGTGAACTCCAAAATAGCAATTCTAAGGGATTATACAAGAAAACTTTCTAAAATGTTTACCTTCGTGAAATTTCTTGGAGAAAATACATTCGAAAATGAAAATCTGTTATATTTTTTAAAAGCGGGAGTTTGAAATTAAACTTTTTGAGGTTGCTTAAAAGATAAGCTATCTAAAAGGTTACTTCCGGAAAGTTCCTTTTTGAAGAGGAATCTAAATATTAAAATCCGGAAGGTTCCTTTAAGTGTGAACTCCAAAAAAGCAATTCCAAGGGATTATACAAGAAAAATTTTTCAAAAGTTTCCCTTCGTGAAATTTTTTTGAGAAGAAACTTTCGAAAATAAACTTCTTTTATATTTTTTCAAAGCGGGATCTTTGAAATTGAACTTCCGTAAATTTCCTTTAAAGATAAGCTATCTAAAAGGTTACTTCCGGAAAGTTCCTTAATGAAGGGGAATCTAAATATTAAAATCCGGAAGGTTCCTTTAAAGTGTGAACTCCAAAAAAGCAATTCCAAGGGATTATACAAGAAAAATTTTTAAAAAGTTCACCCTCGTGAAATTTCTTCGAGAAGAAACTTTCGAAAATGAACTTCTTTTATATTTTTTCAAAGCGGGACCTTTGAGATTGAACTTCCGTGTGTTTGCTTAATAGATATGCTATCTAAAAGGTTACTCTTGGAAAGTTCCTTTATGATAGGGAATCAAAATTTAAATATCCGGAAGGTTCCTTTAAAGTGTGAACTCCAAAAAAGCAATTCCAAGGGATTTTACAAGAAAACATTTTGAAAAGTTTACCTTCGTGAACTTTCTAGGAGAAGATACTTTCGAAAATGAACTTCTTTTATATTTTTTAAAAGCGAGACCTTTGAAATTCAACTTCCGTGAGTTTCCTTTAAAGATATGCTATCTAAAAGGTTACTTTTGGAAAGTTCCTTTATGAAAAGGAATCTAAATATTAAAATTCGAATGGTTCCTTTAAAGTGTGAACTCCAAAATAGCAATTCTAAGGGATTATACAAGAAAACTTTCTGAAATGTTTACCTTCGTGAAATTTCTTGGAGAAAATACATTCGAAAATGAAAATCTGTTATATTTTTTAAAAGCGGGAGTTTGAAATTAAACTTTTTGAGGTTGCTTAAAAGATAAGCTATCTAAAAGGTAACTTCTTGAAAGTTCCTTAATGAAGGGGAATCTAAATATTAAAATCCGGAAGGTTCCTTTAAAGTGTGAACTCCAAAAAAGCAATTCCAAGGGATTTTACAAGAAAACTTTTTGAAAAAGTAACCTTCGTGAAATTTCTTCGAGAAGAAACTTTCGAAAATGAACTTCTTTTATATTTTTTCAAAGCGGGACCTTTGAGATTGAACTTCCGTGTGTTTGCTTAATAGATATGCTATCTAAAAGGTTACTCTTGGAAAGTTCCTTTATGATAGGAAATCAAAATTTAAATATCCGGAAGGTTCCTTTAAAGTGTGAACTCCAAAAAAGCAATTCCAAGGGATTTTACAAGAAAACTTTTTGAAAATTTTACCTTCGCGAACTTTCTTCGAGAAGACACTTTCGAAAATGAACTTCTTTTATATTTTTTAAAAGCGGGACCTTTGAAATTGAACTTCCGTGAGTTTGCTCAAAAGATATGTTTTCTCAAAGGCTACTAAAGTAAAGTTCCTTTATGAAAGGGGAATCTAAATATTAAAATCCGGAAGGTTCCTTTAAAGTGTGAACTCCAAAAAAGCGATTCTAAGGGATTATCCATGGAAAATTTTTAAAAAATCTACCTTCGTTAAATTTCTCGGAGAAGATACATTCAAAATGAAAATCTGTTATATTTTTTCAAAGCGGGAGTTTGAAATTAAACTTTTTGAGGTTGCTTAAAAGATAAGCTATCTAAAAGGTTACTTCCGGAAAGTTCCTTTTTGAAGAGGAATCTAAATATTAAAATCCGGAAGGTTCCTTTAAGTGTGAACTCCAAAAAAGCAATTCCAAGGGATTATACAAGAAAAATTTTTCAAAAGTTTCCCTTCGTGAAATTTTTTTGAGAAGAAACTTTCGAAAATAAACTTCTTTTATATTTTTTCAAAGCGGGATCTTTGAAATTGAACTTCCGTGAATTTCCTTTAAAGATAAGCTATCTAAAAGGTTACTTCCGGAAAGTTCCTTAATGAAGGGGAATCTAAATATTAAAATCCGGAAGGTTCCTTTAAAGTGTGAACTCCAAAAAAGCAATTCCAAGGGATTATACAAGAAAAATTTTTAAAAAGTTCACCCTCGTGAAATTTCTTCGAGAAGAAACTTTCGAAAATGAACTTCTTTTATATTTTTTAAAAGTGGGACCTTTGAAATTGAACTGTTTAGGTTGCTAAAAAGATAAGCTATATAAAAGTTTACTTCCGGAAAGTTCCTTTATGAAAGGGGAATCTAAATATTAAAATCCGGAAGGTTCCTTTTTAGTATGAACTCCAAAAAAGCCATTTCAAGGGATTATACAAGAAAAATTTTTAAAAAGTTCACCCTCGTGAAATTTCTTCGAGAAGAAACTTTCGAAAATGAACTTCTTTTATATTTTTTAAAAGTGGGACCTTTGAAATTGAACTGTTTAGGTTGCTAAAAAGATAAGCTATATAAAAGTTTACTTCCGGAAAGTTCCTTTATGAAAGGGGAATCTAAATATTAAAATCCGGAAGGTTCCTTTTTAGTATGAACTCCAAAAAAGCCATTTCAAGGGATTTTACAAGAAAGCTTTTTCAAAAGTTTCCCTTCGTGAAATTTCTTCGAGAAGAAACTTTCGAAAATAAACTTCTTTTATATTTTTTCAAAGCGGGATCTTTGAAATTGAACTTTTTGAGGTTGCTTAATAGATAAGCTATCTAAAAGGTTACTTCCGGAAAGTTTCTTTTTGAAGAGGAATCTAAATATTAAAATCCGGAAGGTTCCTTAAAGTGTGAACTCCAAAAAAGCAATTCCAAGGGATTATACAAGAAAAATTTTTAAAAATTTACCTTCGTGAAATTTCTTCGAGAAGATACTTTCGAAAATGAACTTCTTTTATATTTTTTAAAAGCGGGACCTTTGAGATTGAACTTCCGTGTGTTTGCTTAATAGATATGCTATCTAAAAGGTTACTCTTGGAAAGTTCCTTTATGAAAGGGAATCTAAATATTAAAATCCGGAGGGTTCCTTTAAGTGTGAACTCCAAAAAAGCAATTCTAAGGGATTATACAAGAAAACTTTTTGAAAAGTTAACCTTCGTGAAATTTCTTCGAGAAGACACTTTCGAAAATGAACTTCTGTTATATTTTTTAAAAGCGAGACCTTTGAAATTCAACTTCCGTGAGTTTCCTTTAAAGATATGCTATCTAAAAGGTTACTTTTGGAAAGTTCCTTTATGAAAAGGAATCTAAATATTAAAATTCGAATGGTTCCTTTAAAGTGTGAACTCCAAAATAGCAATTCTAAGGGATTATACAAGAAAAATTTCTGAAAAGTTTACCTTCGTGAAATTTCTTCGAGAAGAAACTTTTCGAAAATGAAAATCTGTAATGTATTTTCAAAGCGGGAGTTTGAAATTAAACTTTTTGAGGTTGCGAAAAAGATAAGCTATCTAAAAGGTTACTTCCGGAAAGTTCCTTAATGAAGGGGAATCTAAATATTAAAATCCGGAAGGTTCCTTTAAAGTGTGAACTCCAAAAAACCATTCCAAGGGATTTTATAAGAAAACTTTTTGAAAAGTTAACCTTCGTGAAATTTCTTCGAGAAGACACTTTCGAAAATGAACTTCTGTTATATTTTTTAAAAGCGGGACCTTTGAAATTCAACTTCCGTGAGTTTCCTTTAAAGATATGCTATCTAAAAGGTTACTTTTGGAAAGTTCCTATATGAAAAGGAATCTAAATATTAAAATCCGGAGGTTCCTTTTAAGTGTTAACTCCAAAAAACCATTCCAAGGGATTTTATAAGAAAACTTTTTGAAAATTTTACCTTCGTGAACTTTCTTCGAGAAGACACTTTCGAAAATGAACTTCTGTTATTTTTTTTAAAAGCGGGATCTTTAAAATTGAACTTCCGTGAGTTTGCTCAAAAGATATGTTTTCTCAAAGGCTACTAAAGTAAAGTTCCTTTATGAAAGGGGAATCTAAATTTTAAAATCCGAAAGGTTCCTTTAAAGTGTGAACTCCAAAAAAGCAATTCTAAGGGATTATCCAAGAAAAATTTTTAAAAAATCTACCTTCGTTAAATTTCTTGGAGAAGATACATTCAAAATGAAAATCTGTTATATTTTTTCAAAGCGGGAGTTTGAAATTAAACTTTTTGAGGTTGCTAAAAAGATAAGCTATCTAAAAGTTTACTTCCGGAAAGTTCCTTTATGAAAGATGAATCTAAATATTAAAATCCGGAAGGTTCCTTTTTAGTATGAACTCCAAAAAAGCCATTTCAAGGGATTTTACAAGAAAGCTTTTTCAAAAGTTTCCCTTCGTGAAATTTCTTTGAGAAGAAACTTTCGAAAATAAACTTCTTTTATATTTTTTCAAAGCGGGATCTTTGAAATTGAACTTCCGTGAATTTCCTTTAAAGATAAGCTATCTAAAAGGTTACTTCCGGAAAGTTCCTTTTTGAAGAGAAGTCTAAATATTAAAATCCGGAAGGTTCCTTAAAGTGTGAACTCCAAAAAAGCAATTCCAAGGGATTATAAAAGAAAAATTTTTAAAAATTTACCTTCGTGAAATTTCTTCGAGAAGATACTTTCGAAAATGAACTTCTTTTATATTTTTTAAAAGCGGGACCTTTGAGATTGAACTTCCGTGTGTTTGCTTAATAGATATGCTATCTAAAAGGTTACTCTTGGAAAGTTCCTTTATGAAAGGGAATCTAAATATTAAAATCCGGAGGGTTCCTTTAAGTGTGAACTCCAAAAAAGCAATTCTAAGGGATTATACAAGAAAACTTTTTGAAAAGTTAACCTTCGTGAAATTTCTTCGAGAAGACACTTTCGAAAATGAACTTCTGTTATATTTTTTAAAAGCGAGACCTTTGAAATTCAACTTCCGTGAGTTTCCTTTAAAGATATGCTATCTAAAAGGTTACTTTTGGAAAGTTCCTTTATGAAAAGGAATCTAAATATTAAAATCCGGAGGTTCCTTTTAAGTGTTAACTCCAAAAAACCATTCCAAGGGATTTTATAAGAAAACTTTTTGAAAATTTTACCTTCGTGAACTTTCTTCGAGAAGACACTTTCGAAAATGAACTTCTTTTATATTTTTTAAAAGTGGGACCTTTGAAATTGAACTGTTTAGGTTGCTAAAAAGATAAGCTATCTAAAAGTTTACTTCCGGAAAGTTCCTTTATGAAAGGGAATCTAAATATTAAAATCCGGAAGGTTCCTTTAAAGTAAGAACTCCAAAAAAGCAATTCCAAGGGATTTTACAAGAAAACATTTTAAAAAGTTTACCTTCGTGAACTTTCTACGAGAAGATACTTTCGAAAATGAACTTCTTTTATATTTTTTCACAGCGGGACCTTTGAGATTGAACTTCAGTGAGTTTGCTTAATAGAAATGCTATCTAAAAGGTTACTTTTGGAAAGTTCCTATATGAAAGGGAATCCAAATATTAAAATCCGGAAGGTTCCTTTAAGTGTGAACTCCAAAAAAGCAATTCTAAGGGATTATACAAGAAAACTTTTTGAAAAGTTAACCTTCGTGAAATTTCTTCGAGAAGACACTTTCGAAAATGAACTTCTGTTATATTTTTTAAAAGCGAGACCTTTGAAATTGAACTTCCGTGAGTTTCCTTTAAAGATCTGCTATCTAAAAGGTTACTCTTGGAAAGTTCCTATATGAAAGGGAATCTAAATATTAAAATTCGAATGGTTCCTTTAAAGTGTGAACTCCAAAAAAGCAATTTCAATGGATTATACAAGAAAACTTCTTGAAAAGTTTACCTTCGTGAGTTTTCTTCGAGAAAATACATTCGCAAATGACCTTCTGTAATATTTTTTTTAAAGCGGGACCTTTGAAATTGAACTTCCGAGAGTTTCCTTTAAAGATCTGCTATCTAAAAGGTTACTCTTGGAAAGTTCCTATATGAAAGGGAATCTAAATATTAAAATTCGAATGGTTCCTTTAAAGTGTGAACTCCAAAATAGCAATTCTAAGGGATTATACAAGAAAAATTTCTGAAAAGTTTACCTTCGTGAAATTTCTTCGAGAAGAAACTTTTCGAAAATGAAAATCTGTAATGTATTTTCAAAGCGGGAGTTTGAAATTAAACTTTTTGAGGTTGCGAAAAAGATAAGCTATCTAAAAGGTTACTTCCGGAAAGTTCCTTAATGAAGGGGAATCTAAATATTAAAATCCGGAAGGTTCCTTTAAAGTGTGAACTCCAAAAAACCATTCCAAGGGATTTTATAAGAAAACTTTTTGAAAAGTTAACCTTCGTGAAATTTCTTCGAGAAGACACTTTCGAAAATGAACTTCTGTTATATTTTTTAAAAGCGGGACCTTTGAAATTCAACTTCCGTGAGTTTCCTTTAAAGATATGCTATCTAAAAGGTTACTTTTGGAAAGTTCCTATATGAAAAGGAATCTAAATTTTAAAATCCGAAAGGTTCCTTTAAAGTGTGAACTCCAAAAAAGCAATTCTAAGGGATTATCCAAGAAAAATTTTTAAAAAATCTACCTTCGTTAAATTTCTTGGAGAAGATACATTCAAAATGAAAATCTGCTATATTTTTTCAAAGCGGGAGTTTGAAATTAAACTTTTTGAGGTTGCTAAAAAGATAAGCTATCTAAAAGTTTACTTCCGGAAAGTTCCTTTATGAAAGATGAATCTAAATATTAAAATCCGGAAGGTTCCTTTTTAGTATGAACTCCAAAAAAGCCATTTCAAGGGATTTTACAAGAAAGCTTTTTCAAAAGTTTCCCTTCGTGAAATTTCTTCGAGAAGACACTTTCGAAAATGAACTTCTTTTATATTTTTTAAAAGTGGGACCTTTGAAATTGAACTTCCGTGAATTTCCTTTAAAGATAAGCTATCTAAAAGGTTACTTCCGGAAAGTTCCTTTTTGAAGAGAAGTCTAAATATTAAAATCCGGAAGGTTCCTTAAAGTGTGAACTCCAAAAAAGCAATTCCAAGGGATTATAAAAGAAAAATTTTTAAAAAGTTTACCTTCGTGAAATTTCTTCGAGAAGAAACTTTCGAAAATGAACTTCTTTTATATTTATTAAAAGTGGGACCTTTGAAATTGAACTGTTTAGGTTGCAAAAAAGTTAAGCTATCTAAAAGTTTACTTCCGGAAAGTTCCTTTATGAAAGGGAAATCTAAATATTAAAATCCGGAAGGTTTCTTTTTAGTATGAACTCCAAAAAAGCCATTTCAAGGGATTTTACAAGAAAGCTTTATCAAAAGTTTCCCTTCGTGAAATTTCTTCGAGAAGAAACTTTCGAAAATAAACTTCTTTTATATTTTTTCAAAGCGGGATCTTTGAAATTGAACTTTTTGAGGTTGCTTAATAGATAAGCTATCTAAAATGTTACTTCCGGAAAGTTCCTTTTTGAAGAGGAATCTAAATATTAAAATCCGGAAGGTTCCTTTAAAGTGTGAACTCCAAAAAAGCAATTCTAAGGGATTATACAAGAAAACTTTTTGAAAAGTTAACTTTCGTGAAATTTCTTCGAGAAGACACTTTCGAAAATGAACTTCTTTTATATTTTTTCAAAGCGGGACCTTTGAGATTGAACTTCCGTGAGTTTGCTTAATAGATATGCTATCTAAAAGGTTACTCTTGGAAAGTTCCTTTATGAAAGGGAATCTAAATATTAAAATCCGGAAGGTTCCTTTAAGTGTGACCTCCAAAAAAGCAATTCTAAGGGATTTTACAAGAAAACATTTTGAAAATTTAACCTTCGTGAACTTTCTACGAGAAGATGCTTTCGAAAATGAACTTCTTTTATATTTTTTCAAAGCGGGACCTTTGAGATTGAACTTCCGTGAGTTTGCTTAATAGATCTGCTATCTAAAAGGTTACTTTTGGAAAGTTCCTTTATGAAAAGGAATCTAAATATTAAAATTCGAATGGTTCCTTTAAAGTGTGAACTCCAAAATAGCAATTCTAAGGGATTTTACAAGAAAACTTTTTGAAAAGTTTACCTTCGTGAAATTTCTTCGCGAAGATACATTCGAAAATGAATATTTCTTTTATATTCTTTATTTTTTCAAAGCGGGACCTTTGAAATTGAACTTCCGTGAGTTTGCTTAAAAGATATGCTATCTAAAAGGTTACTCTTGGAAAGTTCTATTATGAAAGGGAATCTAAATATTAAAATCCGGGAGGCTTATCTAAAGTGTGAACTCCAAAAAAGCAATTCCAAGGGATTATACAAGAAAAGCCTTTTGAAAAGTTTACCTTCGTGTGATTTCTACGAGAAAATACATTCGAAAATGACCTTCTGTAATGTTTTTTCAACACTTCCCTTTGTGATTATCCTTTTTGAGGTTGCTTAAAAGATAAGCTGTCGAAAAGGTTACTTCCGGAAAGTTCCTTTATGAAGGGGAATCTAAATATTAAAATCCGGAAGGTTCTTTTAAAGAGTGAACTCCAAAAAAGCAATTCTAAGGGATTATACAAGAAAACTTTTTGAAAAGTTAACCTTCGTGAAATTTCTTCGAGAAGACACTTTCGAAAATGAACTTCTTTTATATTTTTTCAAAGCGGGACCTTTGAGATTGAACTTCCGTGAGTTTGCTTAATAGATATGCTATCTAAAAGGTTACTCTTGGAAAGTTCCTTTATGAAAGGGAATCTAAATATTAAAATCCGGAAGGTTCCTTTAAGTGTGAACTCCAAAAAAGCAATTCTAAGGGATTATACAAGAAAACATTTTGAAAAGTTTACCTTCGTGAACTTTCTACGAGAAGATACTTTCGAAAATGAACTTCTTTTATATTTTTTCAAAGCGGGACCTTTGAGATTGAACTTCCGTGAGTTTCCTTTAAAGATCTGCTATCTAAAAGGTTACTTTTGGAAAGTTCCTTTATGAAAAGGAATCTAAATATTAAAATTCGAATGGTTCCTTTAAAGTGTGAACTCCAAAATAGCAATTCTAAGGGATTATACAAGAAAAATTTCTGAAAAGTTTACCTTCGTGAAATTTCTTCGAGAAGAAACTTTTCGAAAATGAAAATCTGTAATGTATTTTCAAAGCGGGAGTTTGAAATTAAACTTTTTGAGGTTGCTAAAAAGATAAGCTATCTAAAAGGTTACTTCCGGAAAGTTCCTTAATGAAGGGGAATCTAAATATTAAAATCCGGAAGGTTCCTTTAAAGTGTGAACTCCAAAAAACCATTCCAAGGGATTTTATAAGAAAACTTTTTGAAAAGTTTACCTTCGTGAACTTTCTACGAGAAGATACTTTCGAAAATGAACTTCTTTTATATTTTTTCAAAGCGGGACCTTTGAGATTGAACTTCCGTGAGTTTGCTTAATAGATATGCTATCTAAAAGGTTACTCTTGGAAAGTTCCTTTATGAAAGGGAATCTAAATATTAAAATCCGGAAGGTTCCTTTAAGTGTGAACTCCAAAAAAGCAATTCTAAGGGATTATACAAGAAAACTTTTTGAAAAGTTAACCTTCGTGAAATTTCTTCGAGAAGACACTTTCGAAAATGAACTTCTGTTATATTTTTTCAAAGCGGGACCTTTGAGATTGAACTTCCGTGTGTTTGCTTAATAGATATGCTATCTAAAAGGTTACTCTTGGAAAGTTCCTTTATGAAAGGGAATCTAAATATTAAAATCCGGAAGGTTCCTTTAAGTGTGAACTCCAAAAAAGCAATTCTAAGGGATTATACAAGAAAACTTTCTGAAAATTTTACCTTCGTGAACTTTCTTCGAGAAGACACTTTCGAAAATTAACTTCTGTTATTTTTTTTAAAAGCGGGATCTTTGAAATTGAACTTCCGTGAGTTTGCTCAAAAGATATGTTTTCTCAAAGGCTACTAAAGTAAAGTTCCTTTTTGAAGAGGAATCTAAATATTAAAATCCGGAAGGTTCCTTTAAGTGTGAACTCCAAAAAAGCAATTCTAAGGGATTATACAAGAAAACTTTTTGAAAAGTTAACTTTCGTGAAATTTCTTCGAGAAGACACTTTCGAAAATGAACTTCTTTTATATTTTTTCAAAGCGGGACCTTTGAGATTGAACTTCCGTGAGTTTGCTTAATAGATATGCTATCTAAAAGGTTACTCTTGGAAAGTTCCTTTATGAAAGGGAATCTAAATATTAAAATCCGGAAGGTTCCTTTAAGTGTGAACTCCAAAAAAGCAATTCCAAGGGATTTTACAAGAAAAATTTTTTAAAAGTTTACCTTCGTGAAATTTCTTCGAGAAGAAACTTTCGAAAATGAACTTCTTTTATATTTTTTAAAAGCGGGACCTTTGAAATTGAACTTCCGTGAGTTTGCTTAATAGATATGCTATCTAAAAGGTTACTCTTGGAAAGTTCCTTTATGAAAGGGGAATCTAAATATTAATATCCGGAAGGTTCCTTTTTAGTATGAACTCCAAAAAAGCCATTTCAAGGGATTTTACAAGAAAGCTTTTTCAAAAGTTTCCCTTCGTGAAATTTCTTCGAGAAGAAACTTTCGAAAATAAACTTCTTTTATATTTTTTCAAAGCGGGATCTTTGAAATTGAACTTTTTGAGGTTGCTTAATAGATAAGCTATCTAAAATGTTACTTCCGGAAAGTTCCTTTTTGAAGAGGAATCTAAATATTAAAATCCGGAAGGTTCCTTTTAAGTGTTAACTCCAAAAAACCATTCCAAGGGATTTTATAAGAAAACTTTTTGAAAATTTTACCTTCGTGAACTTTCTTCGAGAAGACACTTTCGAAAATGAACTTCTTTTATATTTTTTCAAAGCGGGACCTTTGAGATTGAACTTCCGTGAGTTTGCTTAATAGATATGCTATCTAAAAGGTTACTCTTGGAAAGTTCCTTTATGAAAGGGAATCTAAATATTAAAATCCGGAAGGTTCCTTTAAGTGTGAACTCCAAAAAAGCAATTCTAAGGGATTATACAAGAAAACTTTTTGAAAAGTTAACCTTCGTGAAATTTCATCGAGAAGACACTTTCGAAAATGAACTTCTGTTATATTTTTTAAAAGCGAGACCTTTGAAATTGAACTTCCGTGAGTTTCCTTTAAAGATCTGCTATCTAAAAGGTTACTTTTGGAAAGTTCCTTTATGAAAAGGAATCTAAATATTAAAATTCGAATGGTTCCTTTAAAGTGTGAACTCCAAAATAGCAATTCTAAGGGATTATACAAGAAAAATTTCTGAAAAGTTTACCTTCGTGAAATTTCTTCGAGAAGAAACTTTTCGAAAATGAAAATCTGTAATGTATTTTCAAAGCGGGACCTTTGAAATTGAACTTTTTGAGGTTGCTTAAAAGATAAGCTATCTAAAAGGTTACTTCCGGAAAGTTCCTTAATGAAGGGGAATCTAAATATTAAAATCCGGAAGGTTCCTTTAAAGTGTGAACTCCAAAAAACCATTCCAAGGGATTTTATAAGAAAACTTTTTGAAAAGTTTACCTTCGTGAACTTTCTACGAGAAGATACTTTCGAAAATGAACTTCTTTTATATTTTTTCAAAGCGGGACCTTTGAGATTGAACTTCCGTGAGTTTGCTTAATAGATATGCTATCTAAAAGGTTACTCTTGGAAAGTTCCTTTATGAAAGGGAATCTAAATATTAAAATCCGGAAGGTTCCTTTAAGTGTGAACTCCAAAAAAGCAATTCTAAGGGATTATACAAGAAAACTTTTTGAAAAGTTAACCTTCGTGAAATTTCTTCGAGAAGACACTTTCGAAAATGAACTTCTGTTATATTTTTTTAAAAGCGGGACCTTTGAGATTGAACTTCCGTGAGTTTGCTTAATAGATATGCTATCTAAAAGGTTACTCTTGGAAAGTTCCTTTATGAAAGGGAATCTAAATATTAAAATCCGGAAGGTTCCTTTAAGTGTGAACTCCAAAAAAGCAATTCTAAGGGATTATACAAGAAAACTTTCTGAAAATTTTACCTTCGTGAACTTTCTTCGAGAAGACACTTTCGAAAATTAACTTCTGTTATTTTTTTTAAAAGCGGGATCTTTGAAATTGAACTTCCGTGAGTTTGCTCAAAAGATATGTTTTCTCAAAGGCTACTAAAGTAAAGTTCCTTTTTGAAGAGGAATCTAAATATTAAAATCCGGAAGGTTCCTTTAAGTGTGAACTCCAAAAAAGCAATTCTAAGGGATTATACAAGAAAACTTTTTGAAAAGTTAACCTTCGTGAAATTTCTTCGAGAAGACACTTTCGAAAATGAACTTCTTTTATATTTTTTCAAAGCGGGACCTTTGAGATTGAACTTCCGTGAGTTTGCTTAATAGATATGCTATCTAAAAGGTTACTCTTGGAAAGTTCCTTTATGAAAGGGAATCTAAATATTAAAATCCGGAAGGTTCCTTTAAGTGTGAACTCCAAAAAAGCAATTCTAAGGGATTATACAAGAAAACTTTTTGAAAAGTTAACCTTCGTGAAATTTCATCGAGAAGACACTTTCGAAAATGAACTTCTGTTATATTTTTTAAAAGCGAGACCTTTGAAATTGAACTTCCGTGAGTTTCCTTTAAAGATCTGCTATCTAAAAGGTTACTTTTGGAAAGTTCCTTTATGAAAAGAAATCTAAATATTAAAATTCGAATGGTTCCTTTAAAGTGTGAACTCCAAAATAGCAATTCTAAGGGATTATACAAGAAAAATTTCTGAAAAGTTTACCTTCGTGAAATTTCTTCGAGAAGAAACTTTTCGAAAATGAAAATCTGTAATGTATTTACAAAGCGGGAGTTTGAAATTAAACTTTTTGAGGTTGCTAAAAAGATAAGCTATCTAAAAGGTTACTTCCGGAAAGTTCCTTAATGAAGGGGAATCTAAATATTAAAATCCGGAAGGTTCCTTTAAAGTGTGAACTCCAAAAAACCATTCCAAGGGATTTTATAAGAAAACTTTTTGAAAAGTTTACCTTCGTGAACTTTCTACGAGAAGATACTTTCGAAAATGAACTTCTTTTATATTTTTTCAAAGCGGGACCTTTGAGATTGAACTTCCGTGAGTTTGCTTAATAGATATGCTATCTAAAAGGTTACTCTTGGAAAGTTCCTTTATGAAAGGGAATCTAAATATTAAAATCCGGAAGGTTCCTTTAAGTGTGAACTCCAAAAAAGCAATTCTAAGGGATTATACAAGAAAACTTTTTGAAAAGTTTACCTTCGTGAACTTTCTACGAGAAGATACTTTCGAAAATGAACTTCTTTTATATTTTTTCAAAGCGGGACCTTTGAGATTGAACTTCCGTGAGTTTGCTTAATAGATATGCTATCTAAAAGGTTACTCTTGGAAAGTTCCTTTATGAAAGGGAATCTAAATATTAAAATCCGGAAGGTTCCTTTAAGTGTGAACTCCAAAAAAGCAATTCTAAGGGATTATACAAGAAAACTTTCTGAAAATTTTACCTTCGTGAACTTTCTTCGAGAAGACACTTTCGAAAATTAACTTCTGTTATTTTTTTTAAAAGCGGGATCTTTGAAATTGAACTTCCGTGAGTTTGCTCAAAAGATATGTTTTCTCAAAGGCTACTAAAGTAAAGTTCCTTTATGAAAGGGGAATCTAAATATTAAAATCCGGAAGGTTCCTTTAAAGTGTGAACTCCAAAAAAGCAATTCTAAGGGATTATCCAAGAAAAATTTTTAAAAAATCTACCTTCGTTAAATTTCTTGGAGAAGATACATTCAAAATGAAAATCTGTTATATTTTTTCAAAGCGGGAGTTTGAAATTAAACTTTTTGAGGTTGCTAAAAAGATAAGCTATCTAAAAGTTTACTTCCGGAAAGTTCCTTTTTGAAGAGGAATCTAAATATTAAAATCCGGAAGGTTCCTTTAAGTGTGAACTCCAAAAAAGCCATTCCAAGGGATTTTACAAGAAAACTTTTTGAAAAGTTTACCTTCGTGAACTTTCTTCGAGAAGACACTTTCGAAAATGAACTTCTTTTATATTTTTTCAAAGCGGGACCTTTGAGATTGAACTTCCGTGAGTTTGCTTAATAGATATGCTATCTAAAAGGTTACTCTTGGAAAGTTCCTTTTTGAAGAGGAATCTAAATATTAAAATCCGGAAGGTTCCTTTTAAGTGTTAACTCCAAAAAACCATTCCAAGGGATTTTATAAGAAAACTTTTTGAAAAGTTAACCTTCGTGAAATTTCTTCGAGAAGACACTTTCGAAAATGAACTTCTTTTATATTTTTTCAAAGCGGGACCTTTGAAATTGAACTTCCGTGAGTTTGCTTAATAGATATGCTATCTAAAAGGTTACTCTTGGAAAGTTCCTTTATGAAAGGGAATCTAAATATTAAAATCCGGAAGGTTCCTTTAAGTTTGAACTCCAAAAAAGCAATTCTAAGGGATTATACAAGAAAGCTTTTTCAAAAGTTTCCCTTCGTGAAATTTCTTCGAGAAGAAACTTTCGAAAATAAACTTCTTTTATATTTATTAAAAGCGGGACCTTTGAAATTAAAATTTTTGAGGTTGCTTAAAAGAAAAGCCATCTAAAAGGTTACTCTTGGAAAGTTCCTTTATGAAAGGGAATTTAAATATTAAAATCCGGAAGGTTCCTTTAAGTAAAAACTCCAAAAAAGCCATTCCAAGGGATTTTACAAGAAAACTTTTTGAAAAGTTAACCTTCGTGAAATCTCTTCGAGAAGAAACTTTCGAAATTGAACTTCTTTTATATTTTTTAAAAGCGGGATTTTTGAAATTAAACTTTTTGAGGTTGCTTAAAAGATAAGCTATCTAAAAGTTACTCTTGGAAAGTTCCTTTATGAAGGGGAGTCTAAATATTAAAATCCGGAAGGTTCCTTTAAGTGTGAACTCCAAAAAAGCAATTCTAAGGGATTATACAAGAAAGCTTTTTGAAAAGTTTACCTTCGTGAAATTTCTTCGAGAAGAAACTTTCGAAAATGAACTTCTGTTATATTTTTTCAAAGCGGGACCTTTGAAATTGAACTTTTTGAGGTTGCTTAAAAGATAAGCTATCTAAAAGGTAACTTCCGGAAAGTTCCTTTATGAAGGGGAATCTAAATATTAAAATCCGGAGGTTCCTTTTAAGTGTTAACTCCAAAAAACCATTCCAAGGGATTTTATAAGAAAACTTTTTGAAAATTTTACCTTCGTGAACTTTCTTCGAGAAGACACTTTCGAAAATGAACTTCTTTTATATTTTTTCAAAGCGGGACCTTTGAGATTGAACTTCCGTGAGTTTGCTTAATAGATATGCTATCTAAAAGGTTACTCTTGGAAAGTTCCATTATTAAAGGGAATCTAAATATTAAAATCAGGAAGGTTCTTTTAAAGAGTGAACTCCAAAAAAGCAATTCCAAAGGATTTTACAAGATAACTTTTTGAAAAGTTTACCTTCGTGAAATTTCTTCGAGAAGATACTTTCGAAAATGAACTTTTATATTTTCAAACGCGGAATTGAACTTCCGTGAGTTTCCTTTAAAGATCTGCTATCTAAAAGGTTACTTTTGGAAAGTTCCTTTATGAAAAGGAATCTAAATATTAAAATTCGAATGGTTCCTTTAAAGTGTGAACTCCAAAATAGCAATTCTAAGGGATTATACAAGAAAAATTTCTGAAAAGTTTACCTTCGTGAAATTTCTTCGAGAAGAAACTTTTCGAAAATGAAAATCTGTAATGTATTTTCAAAGCGGGAGTTTGAAATTAAACTTTTTGAGGTTGCTAAAAAGATAAGCTATCTAAAAGTTTACTTCCGGAAAGTTCCTTTATGAAAGATGAATCTAAATATTAAAATCCGGAAGGTTCCTTTTTAGTATGAACTCCAAAAAAGCCATTTCAAGGGATTTTACAAGAAAGCTTTTTCAAAAGTTTCCATTCGTGAAATTTCTTTGAGAAGAAACTTTCGAAAATAAACTTCTTTTATATTTTTTCAAAGCGGGATCTTTGAAATTGAACTTTTTGAGGTTGCTTAATAGATAAGCTATCTAAAAGGTTACTTCCGGAAAGTTCCTTTTTGAAGAGGAATCTAAATATTAAAATCCGGAAGGTTCCTTAAAGTGTGAACTCCAAAAAAGCAATTCCAAGGGATTTTACAAGAAAACATTTTGAAAAGTTAACCTTCGTGAAATTTCTTCGAGAAGAAACTTTCGAAAATGAACTTCTTTTATATTTTTTAAAAGTGGGACCTTTGAAATTGAACTGTTTAGGTTGCAAAAAAGATAAGCTATCTAAAAGTTTACTTCCGGAAAGTTCCTTTATGAAAGGGGAATCTAAATATTAAAATCCGGAAGGTTCCTTTTTAGTATGAACTCCAAAAAAGCCATTTCAAGGGATTTTACAAGAAAGCTTTTTCAAAAGTTTCCATTCGTGAAATTTCTTTGAGAAGAAACTTTCGAAAATAAACTTCTTTTATATTTTTTCAAAGCGGGATCTTTGAAATTAAACTTTTTGAGGTTGCTAAAAAGATAAGCTATCTAAAAGTTTACTTCCGGAAAGTTCCTTTATGAAAGATGAATCTAAATATTAAAATCCGGAAGGTTCCTTTTTAGTATGAACTCCAAAAAAGCCATTTCAAGGGATTTTACAAGAAAGCTTTTTCAAAAGTTTCCATTCGTGAAATTTCTTTGAGAAGAAACTTTCGAAAATAAACTTCTTTTATATTTTTTCAAAGCGGGATCTTTGAAATTGAACTTTTTGAGGTTGCTTAATAGATAAGCTATCTAAAATGTTACTTCCGGAAAGTTCCTTTTTGAAGAGGAATCTAATTATTAAAATCCGGAAGGTTCCTTAAAGTGTGAACTCCAAAAAAGCAATTCCAAGGGATTATACACGAAAAATTTTTTAAAAGTTACCTTCGTGAAATTTCTTCGAGAAGATACTTTCGAAAATGAACTTCTTTTATATTTTTTCAAAGCGGGACCTTTGAGATTGAACTTCCGTGAGTTTGCTTAATAGATATGCTATCTAAAAGGTTACTCTTGGAAAGTTCCTTTATGAAAGGGGAATCTAAATATTAAAATCCGGAAGGTTCCTTTAAGTGTGAACTCCAAAAAAGCAATTCTAAGGGATTATACAAGAAAACTTTTTGAAAAGTTAACCTTCGTGAAATTTCTTCGAGAAGACACTTTCGAAAATGAACTTCTGTTATATTTTTTAAAAGCGAGACCTTTGAAATTGAACTTCCGTGAGTTTCCTTTAAAGATCTGCTATCTAAAAGGTTACTTTTGGAAAGTTCCTTTATGAAAAGGAATCTAAATATTAAAATTCGAATGGTTCCTTTAAAGTGTGAACTCCAAAATAGCAATTCCAAGGGATTATACACGAAAAATTTTTTAAAAGTTACCTTCGTGAAATTTCTTCGAGAAGATACTTTCGAAAATGAACTTCTTTTATATTTTTTCAAAGCGGGACCTTTGAGATTGAACTTCCGTGAGTTTGCTTAATAGATATGCTATCTAAAAGGTTACTCTTGGAAAGTTCCTTTATGAAAGGGGAATCTAAATATTAAAATCCGGTAGGTTCCTTTTTAGTAAGAACTCCAAAAAAGCCATTTCAAGGGATTTTACAAGAAAGCTTTTTCAAAAGTTTCCCTACGTGAAATTTCTTCGAGAAGAAACTTTCGAAAATAAACTTCTTTTATATTTTTTCAAAGCGGGATCTTTGAAATTGAACTTTTTGAGGTTGCTTAATAGATAAGCTATTGCTATCTAAAAGGTTCCTTTTTGAAAGTTCCTTTATTAAAATCCGGAAGGTTCCTTAAAGTTTGAACTCCAAAAAAGCAATTCTAAGGGATTATACAAGAAAGCTTTTTCAAAAGTTTCCCTTCGTGAAATTTCTTCGAGAAGATACTTTCGAAAATGAACTTCTTTTATATTTTTTCAAAGCGGGACCTTTGAGATTGAACTTCCGTGAGTTTGCTTAATAGATATGCTATCTAAAAGGTTACTCTTGGAAAGTTCCTTTATGAAAGGGGAATCTAAATATTAAAATCCGGAAGGTTCCTTTAAGTGTGAACTCCAAAAAAGCAATTCTAAGGGATTATACAAGAAAACTTTTTGAAAAGTTAACCTTCGTGAAATTTCTTCGAGAAGACACTTTCGAAAATGAACTTCTGTTATATTTTTTAAAAGCGAGACCTTTGAAATTGAACTTCCGTGAGTTTCCTTTAAAGATCTGCTATCTAAAAGGTTACTTCCGGAAAGTTCCTTTTTGAAGAGGAATCTAATTATTAAAATCCGGAAGGTTCCTTAAAGTGTGAACTCCAAAAAAGCAATTCCAAGGGATTATACACGAAAAATTTTTTAAAAGTTACCTTCGTGAAATTTCTTCGAGAAGATACTTTCGAAAATGAACTTCTTTTATATTTTTTCAAAGCGGGACCTTTGAGATTGAACTTCCGTGAGTTTGCTTAATAGATATGCTATCTAAAAGGTTACTCTTGGAAAGTTCCTTTATGAAAGGGGAATCTAAATATTAAAATCCGGAAGGATCCTTTAAGTGTGAACTCCAAAAAAGCAATTCTAAGGGATTATACAAGAAAACTTTCTGAAAAGTTTACCTTCGTGAAATTTCTTCGAGAAGAAACTTTTCGAAAATGAAAATCTGTAATGTATTTTCAAAGCGGGACCTTTGAAATTGAACTTTTTGAGGTTGCTTAAAAGATAAGCTATCTAAAAGGTTACTTCCGGAAAGTTCCTTAATGAAGGGGAATCTAAATATTAAAATCCGGAAGGTCCCTTTAAAGTGTGAACTCCAAAAAACCATTCCAAGGGATTTTATAAGAAAACTTTTTGAAAAGTTTACCTTCGTGAACTTTCTACGAGAAGATACTTTCGAAAATGAACTTCTTTTATATTTTTTCAAAGCGGGACCTTTGAGATTGAACTTCCGTGAGTTTGCTTAATAGATATGCTATCTAAAAGGTTACTTTTGGAAAGTTCCTTTATGAAAGGGAATCTAAATATTAAAATCCGGAAGGTTCCTTTAAGTGTGAACTCCAAAAAAGCAATTCTAAGGGATTATACAAGAAAACTTTTTGAAAAGTTAACCTTCGTGAAATTTCTTCGAGAAGACACTTTCGAAAATGAACTTCTGTTATTTTTTTTAAAAGCGGGATCTTTGAAATTGAACTTCCGTGAGTTTGCTCAAAAGATATGTTTTCTCAAAGGCTACTAAAGTAAAGTTCCTTTATGAAAGGGGAATCTAAATATTAAAATCCGGAAGGTTCCTTTAAAGTGTGAACTCCAAAAAAGCAATTCTAAGGGATTATCCAAGAAAAATTTTTAAAAAATCTACCTTCGTTAAATTTCTTGGAGAAGATACATTCAAAATGAAAATCTGTTATATTTTTTCAAAGCGGGAGTTTGAAATTAAACTTTTTGAGGTTGCTAAAAAGATAAGCTATCTAAAAGTTTACTTCCGGAAAGTTCCTTTATGAAAGGGGAATCTAAATATTAAAATCCGGAAGGTTCCTTTTTAGTATGAACTCCAAAAAAGCAATTCTAAGGGATTATACAAGAAAGCTTTTTCAAAAGTTTCCCTTCGTGAAATTTCTTCGAGAAGAAACTTTCGAAAATAAACTTCTTTTATATTTTTTCAAAGCGGGATCTTTGAAATTGAACTTTTTGAGGTTGCTTAATAGATAAGCTATCTAAAAGGTTACTTCCGGAAAGTTCCTTTATGAAAGGGGAATCTAAATATTAAAATCCGGAAGGTTCCTTAAAGTGTGAACTCCAAAAAAGCAATTCCAAGGGATTATACTCGAAAAATTTTTAAAAAGTTTACCTTCGTGAAATTTCTTCGAGAAGAAACTTTCGAAAATGAACTTCTTTTATATTTTTTCAAAGCGGGACCTTTGAGATTGAACTTCCGTGAGTTTGCTTAATAGATATGCTATCTAAAAGGTTACTCTTGGAAAGTTCCTTTATGAAAGGGGAATCTAAATATTAATATCCGGAAGGTTCCTTTTTAGTATGAACTCCAAAAAAGCCATTTCAAGGGATTTTACAAGAAAGCTTTTTCAAAAGTTTCCCTTCGTTAAATTTCTTCGAGAAGAAACTTTCGAAAATATACTTCTTTTATATTTTTTCAAAGCGGGATGTTTGAAATTGAACTTTTTGAGGTTGCTTAATAGATAAGCTATCTAAAATGTTACTTCCGGAAAGTTCCTTTTTGAAGAGGAATCTAATTATTAAAATCCGGAAGGTTCCTTTAAAGTGTGAACTCCAAAAAAGCAATTCCAAGGGATTTTACAAGAAAACATTTTGAAAAGTTAACCTTCGTGAAATTTCTTCGAGAAGAAACTTTTCGAAAATGAAAATCTGTAATGTATTTTCAAAGCGGGACCTTTGAAATTGAACTTCCGTGATTTTCCCTAAAAGATCTGCTATCTAAAAGTTTACTTCCGGAAAGTTCCTTTTTGAAGAGGAATCTAAATATTAAAATCCGGTAGGTTCCTTTAGAGTGTGTTCTCGAAAAAAACAATTCTAAGGGATTTTACAAGAAAACATTTTGAAAAGTTTACCTTCGTGAACTTTCTACGAGAAGATACTTTCGAAAATGAACTTCTTTTATATTTTTTCAAAGCGGGACCTTTGAGATTGAACTTCCGTGTGTTTGCTTAATAGATATGCTATCTAAAAGGTTACTCTTGGAAAGTTCCTTTATGATAGGGAATCAATATTTTAATATCCGGAAGGTTCCTTTAAAGTGTGAACTACAAAAAAGCAATTCCAAGGGATTTTACAAGAAAGCTTTTTCAAAAGTTTCCCTTCGTTAAATTTCTTCGAGAAGAAACTTTCGAAAATATACTTCTTTTATATTTTTTCAAAGCGGGATGTTTGAAATTGAACTTTTTGAGGTTGCTTAATAGATAAGCTATCTAAAATGTTACTTCCGGAAAGTTCCTTTTTGAAGAGGAATCTAATTATTAAAATCCGGAAGGTTCCTTAAAGTGTGAACTCCAAAAAAGCAATTCCAAGGGATTATACAAGAAAACATTTCTGAAAAGTTTAACCTTCGTGAAAATTTCTTCTTCGAGAAGAAACTTTTCGAAAATGAAAATCTGTAATGTATTTTCAAAGCGGGACCTTTGAAATTGAACTTACCGTGAGTTTGCTAAAAGAGATAAGCTATCTAAAAGGTATTATACTTCCGGAAAGTTCCTTTTAATGAAAGGAATCTAAAATATTAAAATCCGAAGGTTCCTTTAGAGTGTGTTCTCCAAAAAAGCAATTCTAAGGGATTTTACAAGAAAACATTTTTAAAAAGTTTACCTTCTTGAAATTTCTTCGAGAAGACACTTTCGAAAATGAACTTCTTTTATATTTTTTAAATGCGGGACCATTGAACTTCCGGATTTGAGATATCTAAAAGGTTACTTCAAAAGTTTTACTTTATTAAGAGGAAGGGAATCTAAATATTAATTAATCCGGAAGGTCCTTTTTAAATGACTCCAAAAATTTCAAGGGATTTTACAGAAAAACTTTTCAAAAGTTTAATTCGTGAAAATCTTCGAGAAGAAATACTTTCGAACTTCTTTTTTTTATATTTTTTCAAAGCGGGATGTTTGAAATTGAACTTTTTGAGGTTGCTTAATAGATAAGCTATCTAAAATGTTACTTCCGGAAAATTCCTTTTTGAAGAGGAATCTAATTATTAAAATCCGGAAGGTTCCTTTAAAGTGTGAACTCCAAAAAAGCAATTAATTTTTACAAGATACAAGAACATTTTAAAAGTTAACCTTCGTGAAATTTCTTCGAGAAGAAACTTTTCGAAAATGAAAATCTGTAATGTATTTTCAAAGCGGGACCTTTGAAATTGAACTTCCGTGATTTTCCCTAAAAGATCTGCTATCTAAAAGTTTACTTCCGGAAAGTTCCTTTTTGAAGAGGAATCTAAATATTAAAATCCGGTAGGTTCCTTTAGAGTGTGTTCTCCAAAAAAGCAATTCTAAGGGATTTTACAAGAAAACATTTTTAAAAAGTTTACCTTCTTGAAATTTCTTCGAGAAGACACTTTCGAAAATGAACTTCTTTTATATTTTTTAAATGCGGGACCATTGAAATTTAACTTCCGTGAGTTTGCTAAATAGATAAGCTTTCTAAGAGGTAACTTCTTGAAAGTTCCTTAATGAAAAGGAATCTAATTATTAAAATTCGAATGGTTCCTTTAAAGTGTGAACTCCAAAATAGCAATTCTAAGGGATTATACAAGAAAAATTTTTAAAAAGTTTACCTTCGTTAAATTTCTTCGAGAAGAAACTTTCGAAAATATACTTCTTTTATATTTTTTCAAAGCGGGAGTTTGAAATTAAACTTTTTGAGGTTGCTTAAAAGATATGCTATCTAAAAGGTTACTCTTGGAAAGTTCCTTTATGATAGGGAATCAAAATTTTAATATCCGGAAGGTTCCTTTAAAGTGTGAACTCCAAAAAAGCAATTCCAAGGGATTTTACAAGAAAACATTTTGAAAAGTTTACCTTCGTGAACTTTCTACGAGAAGATGCTTTCGAAAATGAACTTCTTTTATATTTTTTCAAAGCGGGATCTTTGAAATTGAACTTTTTGAGGTTGCTTAATAGATAAGCTATCTAAAATGTTACTTCCGGAAAGTTCCTTTTTGAAGAGGAATCTAATTATTAAAATCCGGAAGGTTCCTTTAAAGTGTGAACTCCAAAAAAGCAATTCCAAGGGATTTTACAAGAAAACATTTTGAAAAGTTTACCTTCGTGAACTTTCTAGGAGAAGATACTTTCGAAAATGAAAATCTGTAATGTATTTTCAAAGCGGGACCTTTGAAATTGAACTTCCGTGATTTTCCCTAAAAGATCTGCTATCTAAAAGTTTACTTCCGGAAAGTTCCTTTTCGAAGAGGAATCTAAATATTAAAATCCGGTAGGTTCCTTTAAAGTGTGAACTCCAAAAAAGCAATTCCAAGGGATTTTACAAGAAAACATTTTGAAAAGTTTACCTTCGTGAACTTTCTAGGAGAAGATACTTTCGAAAATGAACTTCTTTTATATTTTTTCAAAGCGGGACCTTTGAGATTGAACTTCCGTGTGTTTGCTTAATAGATATGCTATCTAAAAGGTTACTCTTGGAAAGTTCCTTTATGATAGGGAATCAAAATTTTAATATCCGGAAGGTTCCTTTAAAGTGTGAACTCCAAAAAAGCAATTCCAAGGGATTATACAAGAAAAATTTTTAAAAAGTTTACCTTCTTGAAATTTCTTCGAGAAGACACTTTCGAAAATGAAAATCTTTTATATTTTTTAAATGCGGGACCATTGAAATTTAACTTCCGTGAGTTTGCTAAATAGATATGCTATCTAAAAGGTAACTTCTTGAAAGTTCCTTTATGAAAAGGAATCTAAATATTAAAATCCGGAGGTTCCTTTTAAGTGTTAACTCCAAAAAACCATTCCAAGGAATTTTATAAGAAAACTTTTTGAAAATTTTACCTTCGTGAAATTTCTTCGAGAAGACACTTTCGAAAATGAACTTCTTTTATATTTTTTAAAAGCGGGACCTTTGAAATTGAACTTCCGTGAGTTTGCTTAATAGATATGCTATCTAAAAGGTTACTCTTGGAAAGTTCCTTTATGAAAGGGAATCTAAATATTAAAATCCGGAAGGTTCCTTTAAGTATGAACTCCATAAAAGCCATTCTAAGGGATTATATTAGAAAACTTTTTGAAAAGTTAACCTTCGTGAAATTTCTTCGAGAAGACACTTTCGAAAATGAACTTCTTTTATATTTTTTCAATGCGGGACCATTGAAATTTAACTTCCGTGAGTTTGCTAAAAAGATATGCTTTCTAAGAGGTAACTTCTTGAAGTTCCTTTATGAAAAGGAATCTAAATATTAAAATCCGGAGGTTCCTTTTAAGTGTTAACTCCAAAAAACCATTCCAAGGGATTTTATAAGAAAACTTTTTGAAAATTTTACCTTCGTGAACTTTCTTCGAGAAGACACTTTCGAAAATGAACTTCTGTTATATTTTTTAAAAGCGGGAGTTTGAAATTAAACTTTTTGAGGTTGCTTAAAAGATAAGCTATCTAAAAGGTTACTTCTTGGAAAGTTCCTTTATGAAAGGGAATCTAAATATTAAAATCCGGAAGGTTCCTTTAAAGTGTGAACTCCAAAAAAGCAATTCCAAGGGATTATACAAGAAAAATTTTTAAAAAATCTACCTTCGTGAAATTTCTTCGAGAAGATACATTCAAAATGAAAATCTGTTATATTTTTTCAAAGCGGGACCATTGAAATTAAACTTTTTGAGGTTGCTTAAAAGATAAGCTATCTAAAAGGTTACTTCTTGGAAAGTTCCTTTATGAAAAGGAATCTAAATATTAAAATCCGGAGGTTCCTTTTAAGTGTTAACTCCAAAAAACCATTCCAAGGGATTTTATAAGAAAACTTTTTGAAAAGTTAACCTTCGTGAAATTTCTTCGAGAAGAAACTTTCGATAATGAACTTCTTTTATATTTTTTCAAAGCGGGACCTTTGAAATTGAACTTCCGTGAGTTTCCTTTAAAGATATACTATCTAAAAGGCTACTTTTGGAAAGTTCCTTTATGAAAAGGAATCTAAATATTAAAATCCGGAGGTTCCTTTGAAGTGTTAACTCCAAAAAACCATTCCAAGGGATTTTACAAGAAAACTTTTTGAAAAGTTAACCTTCGTGAAATTTCTTCGAGAAGAAACTTTCGATAATGAACTTCTTTTATATTTTTTCAAAGCGGGACCTTTGAAATTGAACTTCCGTGAGTTTGCTTAAAAGATATTCTATCTAAAAGGCTACTTTTGGAAAGTTCCTTTATGAAAAGGAATCTAAATATTAAAATCCGGAGGTTCCTTTTAAGTGTTAACTCCAAAAAACCATTCCAAGGGATTTTACAAGAAAACTTTATGAAAAGTTAACCTTCGTGAAATTTCTTCGAGAAGAAACTTTCGATAATGAACTTCTTTTATATTTTTTCAAAGCGGGACCTTTGAAATTGAACTTCCGTGAGTTTCCTTTAAAGATATACTATCTAAAAGGCTACTTTTGGAAAGTTCCTTTATGAAAAGGAATCTAAATATTAAAATCCGGAGGTTCCTTTTAAGTGTTAACTCCAAAAAACCATTCCAAGGGATTTTATAAGAAAACTTTTTGAAAATTTTACCTTCGTGAAATTTCTTCGAGAAGAAACTTTCGATAATGAACTTCTTTTATATTTTTTCAAAGCGGGACCTTTGAAATTGAACTTCCGTGAGTTTCCTTTAAAGATATACTATCTAAAAGGCTACTTTTGAAAAGTTCCTTTATGAAAAGGAATCTAAATATTAAAATCCGGAGGTTCCTTTTAAGTGTTAACTCCAAAAAACCATTCCAAGGGATTTTATAAGAAAACTTTTTGAAAATTTTAACCTTCGTGAAATTTCTTCGAGAAGAAACTTTCGATAATGAACTTCTTTTATATTTTTTCAAAGCGGGACCTTTGAAATTGAACTTCCGTGAGTTTCCTTAAAAGATATACTATCTAAAAGGCTACTTTTGGAAAGTTCCTTTATGAAAAGGAATCTAAATATTAAAATCCGGAGGTTCCTTTTAAGTGTTAACTCCCAAAAACCATTCCAAGGGATTTTACAAGAAAACTTTTTGAAAAAGTATCCTTCGTGAAATTTCTTCGAGAAGAAACTTTCGATAATGAACTTCTTTTATATTTTTTCAAAGCGGGACCTTTGAAATTGAACTTCCGTGAGTTTCCTTTAAAGATATACTATCTAAAAGGCTACTTTTGGAAAGTTCCTTTATGAAAAGGAATCTAAATATTAAAATCCGGAGGTTCCTTTTAAGTGTTAACTCCAAAAAACCATTCCAAGGGATTTTATAAGAAAACTTTTTGAAAATTTTACCTTCGTGAAATTTCTTCGAGAAGAAACTTTCGATAATGAACTTCTTTTATATTTTTTCAAAGCTGGACCTTTGAAATTGAACTTCCGTGAGTTTCCTTTAAAGATATACTATCTAAAAGGCTACTTTTGGAAAGTTCCTTTATGAAAAGGAATCTAAATATTAAAATCCGGAGGTTCCTTTTAAGTGTTAACTCCAAAAAACCATTCCAAGGGATTTTATAAGAAAACTTTTTGAAAATTTTACCTTCGTGAAATTTCTTCGAGAAGAAACTTTCGATTATGAACTTCTTTTATATTTTTTCAAAGCGGGACCTTTGAAATTGAACTTCCGTGAGTTTCCTTAAAAGATATACTATCTAAAAGGCTACTTTTGGAAAGTTCCTTTATGAAAAGGAATCTAAATATTAAAATCCGGAGGTTCCTTTTAAGTGTTAACTCCAAAAAACCATTCCAAGGGATTTTATAAGAAAACTTTTTGAAAATTTTACCTTCGTGAAATTTCTTCGAGAAGAAACTTTCGATAATGAACTTCTTTTATATTTTTTCAAAGCGGGACCTTTGAAATTGAACTTCCGTGAGTTTCCTTTAAAGATATACTATCTAAAAGGCTACTTTTGGAAAGTTCCTTTATGAAAAGGAATCTAAATATTAAAATCCGGAGGTTCCTTTTAAGTGTTAACTCCAAAAAACCATTCCAAGGGATTTTACAAGAAAACTTTTTGAAAAAGTATCCTTCGTGAAATTTCTTCGAGAAGAAACTTTCGATAATGAACTTCTTTTATATTTTTTCAAAGCGGGACCTTTGAAATTGAACTTCCGTGAGTTTCCTTTAAAGATATACTATCTAAAAGGCTACTTTTGGAAAGTTCCTTTATGAAAAGGAATCTAAATATTAAAATCCGGAGGTTCCTTTTAAGTGTTAACTCCAAAAAACCATTCCAAGGGATTTTACAAGAAAACTTTATGAAAAGTTAACCTTCGTGAAATTTCTTCGAGAAGAAACTTTCGATAATGAACTTCTTTTATATTTTTTCAAAGCGGGACCTTTGAAATTGAACTTCCGTGAGTTTCCTTTAAAGAAATACTATCTAAAAGGCTACTTTTGAAAAGTTCCTTTATGAAAAGGAATCTAAATATTAAAATCCGGAGGTTCCTTTTAAGTGTTAACTCCAAAAAACCATTCCAAGGGATTTTACAAGAAAACTTTATGAAAAGTTAACCTTCGTGAAATTTCTTCGAGAAGAAACTTTCGATAATGAACTTCTTTTATATTTTTTCAAAGCGGGACCTTTGAAATTGAACTTCCGTGAGTTTCCTTTAAAGATATACTATCTAAAAGGCTACTTTTGGAAAGTTCCTTTATGAAAAGGAATCTAAATATTAAAATCCGGAGGTTCCTTTTAAGTGTTAACTCCAAAAAACCATTCCAAGGGATTTTATAAGAAAACTTTTTGAAAATTTTACCTTCGTGAAATTTCTTCGAGAAGAAACTTTCGAAAATGAACTTCTTTTATATTTTTTCAAAGCGGGACCTTTGAAATTGAACTTCCGTGAGTTTCCTTTAAAGATATACTATCTAAAAGGCTACTTTTGGAAAGTTCCTTTATGAAAAGGAATCTAAATATTAAAATCCGGAGGTTCCTTTTAAGTGTTAACTCCAAAAAAGCAATTCCAAGGGATTATACAAGAAAACTTTTTGAAAAAGTAACCTTCGTAAAATTTCTTCGAGAAGATTCATTCGAAAATGAACTTCTGTTATATTTTTTTAAAGCGGGACCTTTAAAATTGAACTTCCGTGAGCTTGCTTAAAAGATAAGCTATCTAAAAGGTTACTTCCGGAAAGTTCCTTTATGAAGGGGAATCTAAATATTAAAATCCGGGAGGTTCCTTTAAAGTGTGAACTCCAAAAAAGCAATTCCAAGGGATTTTACAAGAAAGCTTTTTCAAAAGTTTCCCTTCGTGAAATTTCTTCGAGAAGACACTTTCGAAAATGAACTTCTGTTATATTTTTTAAAAGCGGGATCTTTGAAATTGAACTATTTGAGGTTGCTTAATAGAAATGCTATCAAAAAGGTTACTTCCGAAAGTTCCTTTATGAAGGGGAATCAAAATTTTAATATCCGGAGGTTTCTCTTAAGTGTGAACTCCAAAAAAGCAATTCCAAGGGATTATACAAGAAAACTTTTTGAAAAAGTAACCTTCGTAAAATTTCTTCGAGAAGAAACTTTCGAAAATGAAAATCTGTAATGTATTTTCAAAGCGGGACCTTTGAAATTGAACTTTTTGAGGTTGCTTAAAAGATAAGCTATCTAAAAGGTTACTTCTTGAAAGTTCCTTAAAGAAGGGGAATCTAAATATTAAAATCCGGAAATTTCCTTTAAAGTGTGAACTCCAAAAAAGCAATTCCAAGGGATTATACAAGAAAACTTTTTGAAAAAGTAACCTTCGTGAAATTTCTTCGAGAAGAAACTTTCGAAAATGAACTTCTGTTATATTTTTTCAAAGCCGGACCATTGAAATTGAACTTTCTGAGGTTGCTTAAAAGATAAGCTATCTAAAAGGTTACTTCCGGAAAGTTCCTTTTTGAAGAGGAATCTAAATATTAAAATCCGGAAGGTTCCTTTAAAGTGTACTCTCCAAAAAAGCAATTCCAAGGGATTTTACAAGAAAGCTTTTTCAAAAATTTACCTTCGTGAAATTTCTTCGAGAAGAAACTTTCGAAAATGAACTTCTTTTATATTTTTTAAAAGTGGGACCTTTGAAATTGAACTATTTGAGGTTGCTTAAAAGATAAGCTATCTAAAAGTTTACTTCCGGAAAGTTCCTTTATGAAAGGGGAATCTAATTATTAAAATCCGGAAGGTTCCTTTTTAGTATGAACTCCAAAAAGGCCATTCCAAGGGATTTTACAAGAAAGCTTTTTCAAAAGTTTCCCTTCGTGAAATTTCTTCGAGAAGAAACTTTCGAAAATAAACTTCTGTTATATTTTTTCAAAGCGGGACCTTTGAAATTGAACTATTTGAGGTTGCTTAAAAGATAAGCTATCTAAAAGGTTACTTCCGGAAAGTTCCTTTTTGAAGAGGAATCTAAATATTAAAATCCGGAAGGTTCCTTTAAAGTGTGAACTCCAAAAAAGCAATTCCAAGGGATTTTATAAGAAAACTTTTTGAAAATTTTACCTTCGTGAAATTTCTTCGAGAAGAAACTTTCGATTATGAACTTCTTTTATATTTTTTCAAAGCGGGACCTTTGAGATTGAACTTCCGTGAGTTTGCTAAAAAGATAAGCTATCTAAAAGTTTACTTCCGGAAAGTTCCTTTATGAAAGGGGAATCTAATTATTAAAATCCGGAAGGTTCCTTTTTAGTATGAACTCCAAAAAGGCCATTCCAAGGGATTTTACAAGAAAGCTTTTTCAAAAGTTTCCCTTCGTGAAATTTCTTCGAGAAGAAACTTTCGAAAATAAACTTCTGTTATATTTTTTCAAAGCGGGACCTTTGAAATTGAACTATTTGAGGTTGCTTAAAAGATAAGCTATCTAAAAGGTTACTTCCGGAAAGTTTCTTTTTGAAGAGGAATCTAAATATTAAAATCCGGAAGGTTCCTTTAAAGTGTGAACTCCAAAAAAGCAATTCCAAGGGATTATACAAGAAAACTTTTTGAAAAAGTAACCTTCGTGAAATTTCTTCGAGAAGAAACTTTCGAAAATGAACTTCTTTTATATTTTTTCAAAGCGGGACCTTTGAGATTGAACTTCCGTGAGTTTGCTTAATAGATATGCTATCTAAAAGGTTACTTTTGGAAAGTTCCTTTATGAAGGGGAATCTAAATATTAAAATCAGGAGGTTCCTTTTAAGTGTTAACTCCAAAAAACCATTCCAAGGGATTTTATAAGAAAACTTTTTGAAAAAGTAACCTTCGTGAAATTTCTTCGAGAAGAAACTTTCGAAAATGAACTTCTGTTATATTTTTTCAAAGCGGGACCTTTGAAATTGAACTTTTTGAGGTTGCTTAAAAGATAAGCTATCTAAAAGGTAACTTCTTGAAAGTTCCTTTATGAAGGGGAATCGAAATATTAAAATCCGGAAGGTTCCTTTAAAGTGTTAACTCAAAAAAAGCAATTCCAAGGGATTTTACAAGAAAGCTTTTTCAAAAGTTTCCCTTCGTGAAATTTCTTCGAGAAGACACTTTCGAAAATGAACTTCTGTTATATTTTTTAAAAGCGGGATCTTTGAAATTGAACTATTTGAGGTTGCTTAAAAGATAAGCTATCTAAAAGGTTACTTCCGGAAAGTTCCTTTTTGAAAGAGGAATCTAAATATTAAAATCCGGAAGGTTCCTTTAAGTGTGAACTCCAAAAAAGCAATTCTAAGGGATTATACAATAAAAATTTTTAAAAAATCTACCTTCGTGAAATTTCTTGGAGAAGATACATTCAAAATGAAAATCTGTTATATTTTTTCAAAGCGGGAGTTTGAAATTAAACTTTTTGAGGTTGCTTAAAAGATAAGCTATCTAAAAGGTTACTTCTTGAAAGTTCCTTAAAGAAGGGGAATCTAAATATTAAAATCCGGAAATTTCCTTTAAAGTGTGAACTCCAAAAAAGCAATTCCAAGGGATTATACAAGAAAACTTTTTGAAAAAGTAACCTTCGTGAAATTTCTTCGAGAAGAAACTTTCGAAAATGAACTTCTGTTATATTTTTTCAAAGCGGGACCTTTGAAATTGAACTTTTTGAGGTTGCTTAAAAGATAAGCTATCTAAAAGGTTACTTCCGGAAAGTTCCTTTTTGAAGAGGAATCTAAATATTAAAATCCGGAAGGTTCCTTTAAAGTGTGAACTCCAAAAAAGCAATTCCAAGGGATTTTACAAGAAAGCTTTTTCAAAAGTTTCCCTTCGTGAAATTTCTTCGAGAAGACACTTTCGAAAATGAACTTCTGTTATATTTTTTAAAAGCGGGATCTTTGAAATTGAACTATTTGAGGTTGCTTAAAAGATAAGCTATCTAAAAGGTTACTTCCGGAAAGTTCCTTTTTGAAAGAGGAATCTAAATATTAAAATCCGGAAGGTTCCTTTAAGTGTGAACTCCAAAAAAGCAATTCCAAGGGATTTTACAAGAAAAATTTTTTAAAAGTTTACCTTCGTGAAATTTCATGGAGAAGATACATTCAAAATGAACTTCTGTTATATTTTTTAAATGCGGGAGTTTGAAATTAAACTTTTTGAGGTTGCTTAAAAGATAAGCTATCTAAAAGGTAACTTCTTGAAAGTTCCTTAATGAAGGGAAATCAAAATTTTAATATCCGGAAGTTCCTTTAAAGTGTGAACTCCAAAAAAGCATTTCCAAAATATTTTACAAGAAAACTTTTTGAAAAAGTATCCTTCGTGAAATTTCTTCGAGAAGAAACTTTCGAAAATAAACTTCTGTTATATTTTTTCAAAGCGGGACCTTTGAAATTGAACTATTTGAGGTTGCTTAAAAGATAAGCTATCTAAAAGGTTACTTCCGGAAAGTTTCTTTTTGAAGAGGAATCTAAATATTAAAATCCGGAAGGTTCCTTTAAAGCGTGAACTCCAAAAAAGCAATTCCAAGGGATTATACAAGAAAACTTTTTGAAAAAGTAACCTTCGTGAAATTTCTTCGAGAAGAAACTTTCGAAAATGAACTTCTTTTATATTTTTTCAAAGCGGGACCTTTGAGATTGAACTTCCGTGAGTTTGCTTAATAGATATGCTATCTAAAAGGTTACTTTTGGAAAGTTCCTTTATGAAGGGGAATCTAAATATTAAAATCAGGAGGTTCCTTTTAAGTGTTAACTCCAAAAAACCATTCCAAGGGATTTTATAAGAAAACTTTTTGAAAAAGTAACCTTCGTGAAATTTCTTCGAGAAGAAACTTTCGAAAATGAACTTCTGTTATATTTTTTCAAAGCGGGACCTTTGAAATTGAACTTTTTGAGGTTGCTTAAAAGATAAGCTATCTAAAAAGTTACTTCCGGAAAGTTCCTTTTTGAAGAGGAATCTAAATATTAAAATCCGGAAGGTTCCTTTAAAGTGTGAACTCCAAAAAAGCAATTCCAAGGGATTTTACAAGAAAGCTTTTTCAAAAGTTTCCCTTCGTGAAATTTCTTCGAGAAGACACTTTCGAAAATGAACTTCTGTTATATTTTTTAAAAGCGGGATCTTTGAAATTGAACTATTTGAGGTTGCTTAAAAGATAAGCTATCTAAAAGGTTACTTCCGGAAAGTTCCTTTTTGAAAGAGGAATCTAAATATTAAAATCCGGAAGGTTCCTTTAAGTGTGAACTCCAAAAAAGCAATTCTAAGGGATTATACAATAAAAATTTTTAAAAAATCTACCTTCGTGAAATTTCTTGGAGAAGATACATTCAAAATGAAAATCTGTTATATTTTTTCAAAGCGGGAGTTTGAAATTAAACTTTTTGAGGTTGCTTAAAAGATAAGCTATCTAAAAGGTTACTTCTTGAAAGTTCCTTAAAGAAGGGGAATCTAAATATTAAAATCCGGAAATTTCCTTTAAAGTGTGAACTCCAAAAAAGCAATTCCAAGGGATTATACAAGAAAACTTTTTGAAAAAGTAACCTTCGTGAAATTTCTTCGAGAAGAAACTTTCGAAAATGAACTTCTGTTATATTTTTTCAAAGCCGGACCATTGAAATTGAACTTTCTGAGGTTGCTTAAAAGATAAGCTATCTAAAAGGTTACTTCCGGAAAGTTTCTTTTTGAAGAGGAATCTAAATATTAAAATCCGGAAGGTTCCTTTAAAGTGTGAACTCCAAAAAAGCAATTCCAAGGGATTATACAAGAAAACTTTTTGAAAAAGTAACCTTCGTGAAATTTCTTCGAGAAGAAACTTTCGAAAATGAACTTCTTTTATATTTTTTCAAAGCGGGACCTTTGAGATTGAACTATTTGAGGTTGCTTAAAAGATAAGCTATCTAAAAGTTTACTTCCGGAAAGTTCCTTTATGAAAGGGGAATCTAATTATTAAAATCCGGAAGGTTCCTTTTTAGTATGAACTCCAAAAAGGCCATTCCAAGGGATTTTACAAGAAAGCTTTTTCAAAAGTTTCCCTTCGTGAAATTTCTTCGAGAAGAAACTTTCGAAAATAAACTTCTGTTATATTTTTTCAAAGCGGGACCTTTGAAATTGAACTATTTGAGGTTGCTTAAAAGATAAGCTATCTAAAAGGTTACTTCCGGAAAGTTTCTTTTTGAAGAGGAATCTAAATATTAAAATCCGGAAGGTTCCTTTAAAGTGTGAACTCCAAAAAAGCAATTCCAAGGGATTATACAAGAAAACTTTTTGAAAAAGTAACCTTCGTGAAATTTCTTCGAGAAGAAACTTTCGAAAATGAACTTCTTTTATATTTTTTAAAAGCGGACCTTTGAAATTGAACTTCCGTGAGTTTGCTTAAAAGATAAGCTATCTAAAAGGTTACTTCCGGAAAGTTCCTTTATGAAGGGGAATCTAAATATTAAAATCCGGAAGGTTCCTTTAAAGTGTTAACTCCAAAAAAGCAATTCCAAGGGATTTTACAAGAAAGCTTTTTCAAAAGTTTCCCTTCGTGAAATTTCTTCGAGAAGAAACTTTTCGAAAATGAAAATCTGTAATGTATTTTCAAAGCGGGACCTTTGAAATTGAACTTTTTGAGGTTGCTTAAAAGATAAGCTATCTAAAAAGTTACTTCCGGAAAGTTCCTTTTTGAAGAGGAATCTAAATATTAAAATCCGGAAGGTTCCTTTAAAGTGTGAACTCCAAAAAAGCAATTCCAAGGGATTATACAAGAAAACTTTTTGAAAAAGTAACCTTCGTGAAATTTCTTCGAGAAGAAACTTTCGAAAATGAACTTCTGTTATATTTTTTCAAAGCCGGACCATTGAAATTGAACTTTATGAGGTTGCTTAAAAGATAAGCTATCTAAAAGGTTACTTCTTGAAAGTTCCTTAAAGAAGGGGAATCTAAATATTAAAATCCGGAAGGTTCCTTTAAGTGTGAACTCCAAAAAAGCAATTCCAAGGGATTTTACAAGAAAACTTTTTGAAAAAGTAACCTTCGTAAAATTTCTTCGAGAAGAAACTTTCGAAAATGAACTTCTGTTATATTTTTTAAATGCGGGACCTTTGAAATTGAACTTCCGTGAGCTTGCTAAAAAGATAAGCTATCTAAAAGTTTACTTCCGGAAAGTTCCTTTATGAAAGGGGAATCTAATTATTAAAATCCGGAAGGTTCCTTTAAGTGTGAACTCCAAAAAAGCAATTCCAAGGGATTTTACAAGAAAGCTTTTTCAAAAGTTTCCCTTCGTGAAATTTCTTCGAGAAGAAACTTTCGAAAATAAACTTCTGTTATATTTTTTCAAAGCGGGACCTTTGAAATTGAACTATTTGAGGTTGCTTAAAAGATAAGCTATCTAAAAGGTTACTTCCGGAAAGTTCCTTTTTGAAGAGGAATCTAAATATTAAAATCCGGAAGGTTCCTTTAAAGTGTGAACTCCAAAAAAGCAATTCCAAGGGATTATACAAGAAAACTTTTTGAAAAAGTAACCTTCGTGAAATTTCTTCGAGAAGAAACTTTCGAAAATGAACTTCTTTTATATTTTTTAAAAGCGGTACCTTTGAAATTGAACTTCCGTGAGCTTGCTTAATAGAAATGCTATCAAAAAGGTTACTTCCGAAAGTTCCTTTATGAAGGGGAATCTAATTATTAAAATCCGGAGCTTCCATTAAAGTGTGAACTCCAAAAAAGCCATTCCAAGGGATTTTACAAGAAATCTTTTTGAAAATTTTACCTTCGTGAAATTTCTTCGAGAAGAAACTTTCGAAAATAAACTTCTGTTATATTTTTTCAAAGCGGGACCTTTGAAATTGAACTATTTGAGGTTGCTTAAAAGATAAGCTATCTAAAAGGTTACTTCCGGAAAGTTTCTTTTTGAAGAGGAATCTAAATATTAAAATCCGGAAGGTTTCTTTAAAGTGTGAACTCCAAAAAAGCAATTCCAAGGGATTATACAAGAAAACTTTCTGAAAAGTTTACCTTCGTGAAATTTCTTCGAGAAGAAACTTTTCGAAAATGAAAATCTGTAATGTATTTTCAAAGCGGGACCTTTGAAATTGAACTTTTTGAGGTTGCTTAAAAGATAAGCTATCTAAAAGGTTACTTCCGAAAAGTTCCTTTATGAAGGGGAATCTAAATATTAAAATCCGGAGGTTCCTTTAAAGTGTGAACTCCAAAAAAGCAATTCCAAGGGATTATACAAGAAAACTTTTTGAAAAAGTAACCTTCGTGAAATTTCTTCGAGAAGAAACTTTCGAAAATGAACTTCTTTTATATTTTTTAAAAGCGGGACCTTTGAAATTGAACTTCCGTGAGTTTGCTTAATAGATATGCTATCTAAAAGGTTACTTTTGGAAAGTTCCTTTTTGAAGAGGAATCTAAATATTAAAATCCGGAAGGTTCCTTTAAAGTGTGAACTCCAAAAAAGCAATTCCAAGGGATTTTACAAGAAAGCTTTTTCAAAAGTTTCCCTTCGTGAAATTTCTTCGAGAAGACACTTTCGAAAATGAACTTCTGTTATATTTTTTAAAAGCGGGATCTTTGAAATTGAACTATTTGAGGTTGCTTAAAAGATAAGCTATCTAAAAGGTTACTTCCGGAAAGTTCCTTTTTGAAAGAGGAATCTAAATATTAAAATCCGGAAGGTTCCTTTAAGTGTGAACTCCAAAAAAGCAATTCTAAGGGATTATACAATAAAAATTTTTAAAAAATCTACCTTCGTGAAATTTCTTGGAGAAGATACATTCAAAATGAAAATCTGTTATATTTTTTCAAAGCGGGAGTTTGAAATTAAACTTTTTGAGGTTGCTTAAAAGATAAGCTATCTAAAAGTTTACTTCCGGAAAGTTCCTTTATGAAAGGGGAATCTAATTATTAAAATCCGGAAGGTTCCTTTAAAGTGTGAACTCCAAAAAAGCAATTCCAAGGGATTATACAAGAAAACTTTTTGAAAAAGTAACCTTCGTGAAATTTCTTCGAGAAGAAACTTTCGAAAATGAACTTCTGTTATATTTTTTCAAAGCCGGACCATTGAAATTGAACTATTTGAGGTTGCTTAAAAGATAAGCTATCTAAAAGTTTACTTCCGGAAAGTTCCTTTATGAAAGGGGAATCTAATTATTAAAATCCGGAAGGTTCCTTTTTAGTATGAACTCCAAAAAGGCCATTCCAAGGGATTTTACAAGAAAGCTTTTTCAAAAGTTTCCCTTCGTGAAATTTCTTCGAGAAGAAACTTTCGAAAATAAACTTCTGTTATATTTTTTCAAAGCGGGACCTTTGAAATTGAACTATTTGAGGTTGCTTAAAAGATAAGCTATCTAAAAGGTTACTTCCGGAAAGTTTCTTTTTGAAGAGGAATCTAAATATTAAAATCCGGAAGGTTCCTTTAAAGTGTGAACTCCAAAAAAGCAATTCCAAGGGATTATACAAGAAAACTTTTTGAAAAAGTAACCTTCGTGAAATTTCTTCGAGAAGAAACTTTCGAAAATGAACTTCTTTTATATTTTTTCAAAGCGGGACCTTTGAGATTGAACTTCCGTGAGTTTGCTAAAAAGATAAGCTATCTAAAAGTTTACTTCCGGAAAGTTCCTTTATGAAAGGGGAATCTAATTATTAAAATCCGGAAGTTTCCTTTTTAGTATGAACTCCAAAAAGGCCATTCCAAGGGATTTTACAAGAAAGCTTTTTCAAAAGTTTACCTTCGTGAACTTTCTTCGAGAAGACACTTTCGAAAATGAACTTCTGTTATATTTTTTCAATGAGGGAGTATTGAAATTGAACTTCCGTGAGTTTGCTCAAAAGATATGTTATCTCAAAGGCTACTAAAGTAAAGTTCCTTTATGAAAGGGGAATCTAAATATTAAAATCCGGAAGGTTTCTTTAAAGTGTGAACTCCAAAAAAGCAATTCCAAGGGATTATACAAGAAAACTTTCTGAAAAGTTTACCTTCGTGAAATTTCTTCGAGAAGAAACTTTTCGAAAATGAAAATCTGTAATGTATTTTCAAAGCGGGACCTTTGAGATTGAACTTCCGTGAGTTTGCTTAATAGATATGCTATCTAAAAGGTTACTTTTGGAAAGTTCCTTTATGAAGGGGAATCTAAATATTAAAATCCGGAGGTTCCTTTTAAGTGTTAACTCCAAAAAACCATTCCAAGGGATTTTATAAGAAAACTTTTTGAAAATATTACCTTCGTGAACTTTCTTCGAGAAGACACTTTCGAAAATGAACTTCTGTTATATTTTTTCAATGAGGGAGTATTGAAATTGAACTTCCGTGAGTTTGCTCAAAAGATATGTTATCTCAAAGGCTACTAAAGTAAAGTTCCTTTATGAAAGGGGAATCTAAATATTAACATCCGGAAGGTTTCTTTAAAGTGTGAACTCCAAAAAAGCAATTCCAAGGGATTTTACAAGAAAACTTTTTGAAAAAGTAACCTTCGTGAAATTTCTTCGAGAAGAAACTTTCGAAAATGAACTTCTTTTATATTTTTTCAAAGCGGGACCTTTGAGATTGAACTTCCGTGAGTTTGCTAAAAAGATAAGCTATCTAAAAGTTTACTTCCGGAAAGTTCCTTTATGAAAGGGGAATCTAATTATTAAAATCCGGAAGGTTCCTTTTTAGTATGAACTCCAAAAAGGCCATTCCAAGGGATTTTACAAGAAAGCTTTTTCAAAAGTTTCCCTTCGTGAAATTTCTTCGAGAAGAAACTTTCGAAAATAAACTTCTGTTATATTTTTTCAAAGCGGGACCTTTGAAATTGAACTATTTGAGGTTGCTTAAAAGATAAGCTATCTAAAACGATAAATACCAACAAGTGGGCTAGCAAATCAACACCCGACTCCAGGTCCCCAGGCATTGGACATGACAACCTGAGTCAAGCGAAGTCGATAAACACCAACAAGTCGGCTAGCAAATCAACACCCGACTCGAGGTCGCCAGTCATTCGACATGACAACATTAATCAAGCGAAGTCGATAAACACCAACAAGTCGGCTAGCAAATCAACACCCTACTCGAGGTCGCCAGCCATTCGACATGACATGATGAGTCAAGTGAAGTCGATAAACACCAACAAGTCGGCTAGCAAATCAACACCCGACTCGAGGTATCCAGCTATTCGACATGACAACATTACTCAAGCGAAGTCAATAAACACCAACAAGTCGGCTAGCAAATCAACACCCTACTCGAGGTCGCCAGCCATTCGACATGACAACATGAGTCAAGTTAAGTCGATAAACACCAACAAGTCGGCTAGCAAATCAACACCCTACTCGAGGTCGCCAGCCATTCGACATGACAACATGAGTCAAGTTAAGTCGATAAACACCAACAAGTCGGCTAGCAATTCAACACCGGACTCGAGGTCAAAAGCCATTGTACATGACAACCCGAGTCAAGCGAAATCGATAAACACCAACAAGTCGGCTAGCAAATCAACACCCGACTCGAGGTATCCAGCTATTCGACATGACATGATGAGTCAAGTGAAGTCGATAAACACCAACAAGTCGGCTAGCAAATCAACACCCTACTCGAGGTATCCAGCTATTCGACATGACAACATTACTCAAGCGAAGTCGATAAACACATACAAGTCGGCTAGCAAATCAACACCCGACTCGAGGTATCCAGCTATTCGACATGACATGATGAGTCAAGTGAAGTCGATAAACACCAACAAGTCGGCTAGCAAATCAACACCCTACTCGAGGTCGCCAGCCATTCGACATGACAACATGAGTCAAGTGAAGTCAATAAACACCAACAAGTCGGCTAGCAATTCAACACCGGACTCGAGGTCAAAAGCCATTGTACATGACAACATGAGTCAAGTGAAATCGATAAACACCAACAAGTCGGCTAGCAAATCAACACCCGACTCGAGGTCGCCAGCCATTCGACATGACAACATTACTCAAGCGAAGTCGATAAACACCAACAAGTCGGCTAGCAAATCAACACCAGACTCGAGGTCTCCAGCCATTGTACATGACAACCCGAGTCAAGCGAAGTCGATAAACACCAACAAGTCGGCTAGCAAATCAACACCCGACTCGAGGTCGCCAGTCATTCGACATGACAACATGAGTCAAGTGAAATCGATAAACACCAACAAGTCGGCTAGCAAATCAACACCAGACTCGAGGTCTCCAGCCATTCGACATGACAACATTACTCAAGCGAAGTCGATAAACACCAACAAGTCGGCTAGCAAATCAACACCCGACTCGAGGTCCCCAGGCATTGGACATGACAATCTGAGTCAAGCGAAGTCGATAAACACCAACAAGTCGGCTAGCAAATCAACACCCGACTCGAGGTCGCCAGTCATTCGACATGACAACATTAATCAAGCGAAGTCGATAAACACCAACAAGTCGGCTAGCAAATCAACACCCTACTCGAGGTCGCCAGACATTCGACATGACAACATTACTCAAGCGAAGTCAATAAACACCAACAAGTCGGCTAGCAAATCAACACCCGACTCGAGGTCGCCAGTCATTCGACATGACAACATGAGTCAAGCGAAGTCGATAAACACCAACAAGTCGGCTAGCAAATCAACACCCTACTCGAGGTCGCCAGCCATTCGACATGACAACATGAGTCAAGCGAAGTCGATAAACACCAACAATTCGGCTAGCAAATCAACACCCGACTCGAGGTCGCCAGTCATTCGACATGACAACATTACTCAAGCGAAGTCGATAAACACCAACAAGTCGGCTAGCAAATCAACACCCTACTCGAGGTCGCCAGCCATTCGACATGACAACATGAGTCAAGTTAAGTCGATAAACACCAACAAGTCGGCTAGCAATTCAACACCGGACTCGATGTCGCCAGCCATTGTACATGACAACATGAGTCAAGTGAAGTCGATAAACACCAACAAGTCGGCTAGAAAATCAACACCCGACTCGAGGTCGCCAGCCATTCGACATCACAACATGAGTCAAGTGAAGTCGATAAACACCAACAAGTCGGCTAGCAAATCAACACCCGACTCGAGGTCGCCAGTCATTCGACATGACAACATGAGTCAAGCGAAGTCGATAAACACCAACAAGTCGGCTAGCAAATCAACACCCGACTCGAGGTCGACAGCCATTCGACATGACAACATTACTCAAGCGAAGTCAATAAACACCAACAAGTCGGCTAGCAAATCAACACCCTACTCGAGGTCGCCAGCCATTCGACATGACAACATGAGTCAAGTTAAGTCGATAAACACCAACAAGTCAGCTAGCTATTCAACACCGGACTCGATGTCGCCAGCCATTGTACATGACAACATGAGTCAAGTGAAGTCGATAAACACCAACAAGTCGGCTAGCAAATCAACACCCGACTCGAGGTCGCCAGCCATTCGACATGACAACATGAGTCAAGTTAAGTCGATAAACACCAACAAGTCGGCTTGAAAATCAACACCCGACTCGAGGTCTCCAGCCATTGGACATGACAACATTAATCAAGTGAAATCGATAAACACCAACAAGTCGGCTAGCAAATCAACACCAGACTCGAGGTCCCCAGGCATTGGACATGACAATCTGAGTCAAGCGAAGTCGATAAACACCAACAAGTCGGCTAGCAAATCAACACCCGACTCGAGGTCGCCAGTCATTCGACATGACAACATGAGTCAAGCGAAGTCGATAAACACCAACAAGTCGGCTAGCAAATCAACACCCTACTCGAGGTCGCCAGCCATTCGACATGACAACATGAGTCAAGCGAAGTCGATAAACACCAACAAGTCGGCTAGCAAATCACTACCCGACTCGAGGTCGCCAGTCATTCGACATGACAACATTAATCAAGCGAAGTCGATAAACACCAACAAGTCGGCTAGCAAATCAACACCCTACTTGAGGTCGCCAGCCATTCGACATGACAACATGAGTCAAGTTAAGTCGATAAACACCAACAAGTCGGCTAGCAATTCAACACCGGACTCGATGTCGCCAGCCATTGTACATAACAACATGAGTCAAGTGAAGTCGATAAACACCAACAAGTCGGCTAGAAAATCAACACCCGACTCGAGGTCGCCAGCCATTCGACATCACAACATGAGTCAAGTGAAGTCGATAAACACCAACAAGTCGGCTAGCAAATCAACACCCGACTCGAGGTCTCCAGCCATTCGACATGACAACATGAGTCAAGTGAAGTCGATAAACACCAACAAGTCGGCTAGAAAATCAACACCCGACTCGAGGTCGCCAGCCATTCGACATGACAACATGAGTCAAGCGAAGTCGATAAACACCAACAAGTCGGCTAGCAAATCAACACCCTACTCGAGGTCGCCAGCCATTCGACATGACAACATGAGTCAAGCGAAGTCGATAAACACCAACAAGTCGGCTAGCAATTCAACACCGGACTCGATGTCGCCAGCCATTGTACATGACAACATGAGTCAAGTGAAGTCGATAAACACCAACAAGTCGGCTAGCAAATCAACACCCTACTTGAGGTCGCCAGCCATTCGAGATGACAACATGAGTCAAGTTAAGTCGATAAACACCAACTAGTCGGCTTGAAAATCAACACCCGACTCGAGGTCTCCAGCCATTGGACATGACAACATTAGTCAAGCGAAGTCGATAAATACCAACAAGTGGGCTAGCAAATCAACACCCGACTCGAGGTCCCCAGGCATTGGACATGACAACCTGAGTCAAGCGAAGCCGATAAACACCAACAAGTCGGCTAGCAAATCAACACCCGACTCGAGGTCGACAGCCATTCGACATGACAACATGAGTCAAGCGAAGTCGATAAACACCAACAAGTCGGCTAGCAAATCAACACCCGACTCGAGGTCTCAAGCCATTCGACATGACAACATGAGTCCAGTGAAGTCGATAAACACCAACAAGTCGGCTAGCAAATCAACACCCGACTCGAGGTCGCCAGCCATTCGACATGACAACATGAGTAAAGTGAAGTCGATAAACACCAACAAGTCGGCTAGCAAATCAACACCAGACTCGAGGTCTCAAGCCATTCGACATGACAACATGAGTCAAGTGAAGTCGATAAACACCAACAAGTCGGCTTGAAAATCAACACCCGACTCGAGGTCTCCAGCCATTGGACATGACAACATTAGTCAAGCGAAGTCGATAAATACCAACAAGTGGGCTAGCAAATCAACACCCGACTCGAGGTCCCCAGGCATTGGACATGACAACCTGAGTCAAGCGAAGTCGATAAACACCAACAAGTCGGCTAGCAAATCAACACCCGACTCGAGGTCGACAGCCATTCGACATGACAACATGAGTCAAGCGAAGTCGATAAACACCAACAAGTCGGCTAGCAAATCAACACCCGACTCGAGGTCGACAGCCATTCGACATGACAACATGAGTCAAGCGAAGTCGATAAACACCAACAAGTCGGCTAGCAAATCAACACCCGACTCGAGGTCGCCAGTCATTCGACATGACAACATGAGTCAAGCGAAGTCGATAAATACCAACAAGTGGGCTAGCAAATCAACACCCGACTCGAGGTCCCCAGGCATTGGACATGACAACCTGAGTCAAGCGAAGTCGATAAACACCAACAAGTCGGCTAGCAAATCAACACCCTACTCGAGGTCGCCAGCCATTCGACATGACAACATGAGTCAAGTTAAGTCGATAAACACCAACAAGTCGGCTAGCAAATCAACACCCGACTCGAGGAAATAATATAACTTCACAAAATGATAATTTAGATCCAAATTCTCCTCTACAATCCTTGATTCATAGGAATCTGTATTAAATCATGATGATGATCTCATTGTCATTGTCAAAGGCTTTGGTTATGAGGTGAATAGATTGAGTTTATCTGATTTATTATCTGGTTCTAAAATCAATGATATAATCGTTAACTTTTACATGAAAATGCTGTGTAACTCTAATCTCAACGTCAAATGTTCTCATATTGACTCTCTTATTATCAATAAAATTTTAGATGGGAATCTACGGGGTGTATCGAAGTCTGTTGAGAAAAATTCTAAAACGGACTTTCGTCTGCTTTTTTGTCCAGTTCTATTCAATAAAAATCATTGGGTTTTAATTGTATTTGATACATATCAAAAAAAAATCATGTATTTTGATTCAATTTATAATATCAATATCGAGATAATTGAAAAAATTCGTGGAGTACTAAAAAATTATATTACTTCTTTGGCTGACTCAGATTCATGGATGATACTAAATGACCTTTTGTATCCAAAACAATATGGAAATGATAAAGATTGTGGCGTTTTTATCTGTGCCTATACAAAGTACTTATCATATAATAAACCATTTTTATTCAATCAAAATGATATTCCGAAAATACGTGAATCTATCGGATCTGAGATATTAAAAGTTGTGATTCAAGAGTTTGATACTTTGGGGCAATGACTAGAATTATCTCAAGTTTCAATTAATGCTGATCGTACTTATCTAAATGATTTTAGAAATTTTTGCAATTCGGACAATAAACTAAAAATTTTTCATCTTAATATCAATTCAATTCTCGGTTATATATTTGAAATGAATGAAATTCTAAATTCTCGTATGTTTGATATTGTTTGTTTTAGTGAATCTAAACTCGATCATACTATACCAAATTCATTTTTTAATAACAATTATTATTCAAAAATAAGATTAGGCAGGAATAGACATGGAGGTGGCCTGCTTGTATTCATAAAAAACTCCTTGAAAGTTACTCGTACTTTTTTTCATGATACAGCTGAACTAGTTTTCTTCTAACTTAAGCTTCATGATCAATGCTTAAATTTTGTATACTGTTACCGTTCACCTAGTTCGAATGAAACCCTTTTTCTTGATGATGTTGAAGATTTTATTCAGTCATTAAATCTAAATGATCCCTTATTTGTTTTTGGTGATCTTAACTGTGACCCATCAAAAAAGCTGAATAATAATTTTCAAAATTTCATTGATAATAATGACTTGGTTAATTTTGTTTGTCAGCCCACCAGAGTATGTTCTAGATTTCATAAACGGAGGAATCAATATCTGCAATCAGAATCAGTCATTGATCTTTTTTTGCATAATGCTGATCTTATTGATGAAACATGTGTCATTGACTGTCCATTTAGTGACCACAAGTTTGTTTTAGCTAAATTAACAGTTGCTAAACTGAAATGTAAGCCGAAGACTATATTATGTCGAAACCTTTCTCAAGTGAATATGGAAATCATTTGTACTCAGATAGATGAAATTGATTGGATTGGATTCAAGACTTTTCCTTCAATTGACGAAAAATGGACGTTTGTCAAAGAAAAATTGATGAAAATTATCGATAATACTGCCCCCATTCGTAAAATTTCTATCAATATGTCAAGTCAGTTTCCATTGTATGACGATGATCTTATTTGTTTGAAACATTCACGGGATATCTCCTACAAGAAATTCAAACTATCTGGTAATGAAGATGATAAATTAGTTTATGATTATTTTAAGAAACAGTTCAAGTTGCTAAATGATGAGAAGCTAATTCATTTTTTTCAGGATAAAACCTTGAATGACTTTAAAAATTCAAAAAAATTTTGGCAATTCTACTCACCATTAATTGGCATGAAATCAGATAAAAACTCAAATACACCTTTAATCTGTATTAAAAATGAAAATGAAATTATCAACGATAAGTTAAACATGTGTGAGATATTTAACGAATTCTTCACGTCTATAAGATCTTCATCAGAAATGTCGAATAATGATTCTAAGAGTTTCATCCAGGATCAGTTTTCTAAACTTGGCCTTATGAAAGCTGCTAATTTCAGATTTAGCTTTACGAATAGACATGAGATAGAAAAACTCCTCTTGGAGATCTCAACCTCTAGTGGTATCGGTTCTTGTGGGATACCTATTAAGATTCTAAAGGGTAGTTCAGCTAGACTACACACCATTATAGCTTATTTATTTAACTTTTCAATCTTAACGGGGTCAATGCCGATTGATTGGAAAATGTCGGTTGTTACGCCCTTATTTAAAAATAAAGGCTCAACTGATGATTTAAATAGTTATCGTGGCATTTCTGTTTTACCACCAATTGCAAAACTGTTTGAGAAGCTTATTCATAAACAGATAAGCAATTATTTGGCTGAAGCTAATATTCTCTCAAGTAATCAACATGGTTTCAGATCAAGCCATAGCTGTGAATCAGCCTTACATGAGATTATCTCGAAAATGAACCAAATTAAAAGCAAACGTTTAATCGGTATCTTTTTATTTATAGATTTTAGAAAAGCTTTTGATACGGTCGACCATAACCTTCTACTAACTAAATTAAGCTGTTATGGTTTTGATGATTCTTCAATCGCACTGCTGGAAAGTTATTTTGCGAACAGATCCCAAGTTGTGAAGATTGATGAGTTTACTTCTAACTCAAAAACGCTCAAATTAGGTGTACCCCAGGGGAGTGTCCTAGGCCCACTTCTATTTTTGATTTACATAAATGATATTGTTTTATTCCTTTCAGATTTCATTGTGAAATTATTTGCTGATGATACAACTCTAATTAAAACAGGGGATAACCTCTCTGAACTTATTCATTCTTTTCATGAATCGATTCAAAAGTTATTTACTTGGTGTAAATTCAATAGTATAGATATTAATTGGTCCAAGACTAAAATTATGTTTATCTCAAACAAATCAAAACTTAATTTTCCCAGTAGTATTGAAATAAATGGTATTATGGTTGAAGTTGTTGATAAATTTAAACTCCTCGGAGTAATAATTGATAACAAGCTCACTTTTTTGCAACACGTAATAAGCTTAAGAACTTCAATAAATAAAAGGCTTTTTGCTATAAGGAGATTATTTTACTTATCGCATAAAGTCAAGCTCCAGTTTTTCAAATCATTTATCATGCCATTCTTTGACTATTGTCTTTCATTATCAATATATTTTACAAAAAGATCAATTCAAAAATTAGCTAATTCTTATTACTATTGTATTCAAAGATTATTAAATATTCGCCCAAATATACATCGCAATGATGATTTTAACACTTTAAATATCGAGTTGAACAAATTTAACATCAGCTGCTTTCAGCATAGAATTATTAAACGTCTTGCTCACTTTATTCATAAAATTATAAATTTAAAAACATCGCCTGTAGACTTAAGCGAAGTTTTAATAAGCAACCGTTTGAAAAATATTGATTATAATCTAAGAAATTCAAATGACTATCTTGTTCCTTCCAAGGGAAAGTTCAACGATTATGGTGAAAAAACGTTTGACTATTTTTATTCTAAATTCATTAAAAAATTACTTATTGATGATTAACAAGTAGATTTTGTCTTATTTAAAAGAAGATTAAACAATAATATTAATTTAGTTTTTATAAAATTTTGTAATTTTTTTTCTAATTTTGATATTAATTTCAAAAAACTAATTTTTTGTTAATTTCTGTTAAATTTAAAAATTTTTATATGCTTTTTTTATTAATAAATGGGCTCAATCATCCCTTTATGGGTTTTGACCTTTGGTCTGTTTGGTTGAGTTGAATATATAATATTTATATTTCCCTACGTAAAGCAATTTTCTTGAATCAAACTCTTGTAAAGAATATCTTTTAAGCAACCTAACGGAAGTTCTAATTCGAAGGTCCCTATGTGAAAAAATAAATCAGAAGTTCATTTTCGAAAGTATCTTCTCGAAGAAATTTCACAAAGGTAAACTTTTCAAAAAGTTTTCTTGTAAAATCCCTTGCGGTTGCTATTTTGGAGTTCACACTTTAAAGGAACGTTCCGGATTTTAATATTTAGATTCCGCTTCATAAAGGAACATTCCTTAAGTAACCTTTTAAATAGCTTATCTTTTAAGCAACCTCAAAAAGTTCTATTTCAAAGATCCCGCTTAGAAAAAATATAACAGAAGTTCATTTTCGAAAGTATCTTCTCGAAGAAATTTCACAAAGGTAAACTTTTCAGAATGCTTTTCTTTTATTATTCCTCGGAATTGCTTTTTTGGAGTTCACACTTTTAATGAACCTCCAGGATTTTAATATTTAGATTTCCCTACGGAAAGCAATTTTCTTTAATCAACCTCTTGTAAAAAATATCTTTTAAGCAACCTAACGGAAGTTCTAATTAGAAGGTCCCTATGTGAAAAAATATAACAGAAGTTCATTTTCGAAAGTATCTTCTCGAAGAAATTTCACGAAGGTAAACTTTTCAAAAAGTTTTCTTGTAAAATCCCTTGCAATTGCTATTTTGGAGTTCACACTTTAAAGGAACGTTCCGGATTTTAATATTTAGATTCCGCTTCATAAAGGAACATTCCTTAAGTAACCTTTTAAATAGCTTATCTTTTAAGCAACCTCAAAAAGTTCAATTTCAAAGATCCCGCTTTGAAAAAATATAACAGAAGTTCATTTTCGAAGGTAAACTTTTCAGAATGCTTTTCTTTTATTATTCCTTGGAATTGCTTTTTTGGAGTTCACACTTTTAATGAACCTCCAGGATTTTAATATTTAGATTTCCCTACGGAAAGCAATTTTCTTTAATCAACCTCTTGTAAAAAATATCTTTTAAGCAACCTAACGGAAGTTCTAATTAGAAGGTCCCTATGTGAAAAAATATAACAGAAGTTCATTTTCGAAAGTATCTTCTCGAAGAAATTTCACGAAGGTAAACTTTTCAAAAAGCTTTTCTTTTATTATCCCTTGGAATTGCTTTTTTGGAGTTCACACTTTAAAGGAACGTTCCGGATTTTAATATTTAGATTCCGCTTCATAAAGGAACATTCCTTGAGTTACCTTTTAAATAGCTTATCTTTTAAGCAACCTCAAAAAGTTCAATTTCAAAGATCCCGCTTAGAAAAAATATAACAGAAGTTAATTTTCGAAAGTATCTTCTCGAAGAAATTTTACGAAGGTAAACTTTTCAGAATGCTTTTCTTTTATTATTCCTTGGAATTGCTTTTTTGGAGTTCACACTTTTAATGAACCTCCAGGATTTTAATATTTAGATTTCCCTACGGAAAGCAATTTTCTTTAATCAACCTCTTGTAAAAAATATCTTTTAAGCAACCTAACGGAAGTTCTAATTAGAAGGTCCCTATGTGAAAAAATATAACAGAAATTCATTTTGGAAAGTATCTTCTCGAAGAAATTTCACGAAGGTAAACTTTTCAAAAAGTTTTCTTGTAAAATCCCTTGCAATTGCTATTTTGGAGTTCACACTTTAAAGGAACGTTCCGAATTTTAATATTTAGATTCCGCTTCATAAAGGAACATTCCTTAAGTAACCTTTTAAATAGCTTATCTTTTAAGCAACCTCAAAATGTTCAATTTCAAAGATCCCGCTTAGAAAAAATATAACAGAAGTTAATTTTCGAAAGTATCTTCTCGAAGAAATTTCACGAAGGTAAACTTTTCAAAAAGTTTTCTTGTAAAATCCCTTGCAATTGCTATTTTGGAGTTCACACTTTAAAGGAACGTTCCGGAATTTAATATTTAGATTCCCCTTCATAAAGGAACTTTCCTTAAGTAACCTTTTAGATAGCTTATCTTTTAAGCAACCTCAAAAAGTTCAATTTCAAAGATCCCGCTTAGAAAAAATATAACAGAAGTTCAATTTCGAAAGTGTCTTCTCGAAGAAATTTTACGAAGGTAAACTTTTCAGAATGCTTTTCTTTTATTATTCCTTGGAATTGCTTTTTTGGAGTTCACACTTTTAATGAACCTCCAGGATTTTAATATTTAGATTTCCCTACGGAAAGCAATTTTCTTTAATCAACCTCTTGTAAAAAATATCTTTTAAGCAACCTAACGGAAGTTCTAATTAGAAGGTCCCTATGTGAAAAAATATAACAGAAATTCATTTTGGAAAGTATCTTCTCGAAGAAAATTTCAAAGTTCAATTTCAAAGATCCCGCTTTGAAAAAATATAACAGAAGTTCATTTTCGAAAGTATCTTCTCGAAGAAATTTCACGAAGGTAAACTTTTCAAAAAGTTTTCTTGTAAAATCCCTTGCAATTGCTATTTTGGAGTTCACACTTTAAAGGAACGTTCCGTAATTTAATATTTAGATTCCCCTTCATAAAGGAACTTTCCTTAAGTAACCTTTTAAATAGCTTATCTTTTAAGCAACCTCAAAATGTTCAATTTCAAAGATCCCGCTTAGAAAAAATATAACAGAAGTTAATTTTCGAAAGTATCTTCTCGAAGAAATTTCACGAAGGTAAACTTTTCAAAAATTTTACATGTAAAATCCCTTGCAATTGCTATTTTGGAGTTCAAACTTTAAAGGTACGTTCCAGATTATAATATTTAGATTCCCCTTCATAAAGGAACTTTCCTTAATCAAACCTTGTAAAAAATATCTTTAAGCAACCTAAAAGTTCAATTTAAAAGTTCCCGCTTTGAAAAAATATAACAGAAGTTCAATTTCGAAAGTGTCTTCTCGAAGAAATTTTACGAAGGTAAACTTTTCAGAAAGCTTTTCTTTTATAATCCCTTGGAATTGCTTTTTTGGAGTTCACACTTTAAATGAACCTCCCGGATTTTAATATTAGATTTCCCTACGTAAAGCAATTTTCCTGGATCAACCTCTTGTAAAAATATATTTTAAGCAACCTAACGAAAGTTCTAATTCGAAGGTCCCTATGTGAAAAAATATAACAGAAGTTCATTTTCGAATGTATTTTCTCGTAGAAATCACACGAAGGTAAACTTTTCAAAAAGTTTTCTTGTAAAATCCCTTGCAATTGCTATTTTGGAGTTCACACTTTAAAGGAACGTTCCGGATTTTAATATTTAGATTGCCCTTCATAAAGGAACATTCCTTAAGTAACCTTTTAAATAGCTTATCTTTTAAGCAACCTCAAAATGTTCAATTTCAAAGATCCCGCTTAGAAAAAATATAACAGAAGTTAATTTTCGAAAGTATCTTCTCGAAGAAATTTCACGAAGGTAAACTTTTCAAAAATTTTACATGTAAAATCCCTTGCAATTGCTATTTTGGAGTTCAAACTTTAAAGGTACGTTCCAGATTATAATATTTAGATTCCCCTTCATAAAGGAACTTTCCTTAAGTAACCTTTTAGATAGCTTATCTTTTAAGCAACCTCAAAAAGTTCAATTTCAAAGATCCCGCTTAGAAAAAATATAACAGAAGTTCATTTTCCAAGGTTCCTTCTCGAAGAAATTTCACGAAGGTTAACTTTTCAAAAAGTTTTCTTTTATTATCCCTTGGAATTGCTTTTTTGGAGTTCACACTTTAAAGGAACCTCCGGATTTTAATATTTAGATTCCCCTTCGTAAAGCAATTTTCTTTAATCAACCTCTTGTTAAAAATATCTTTTAAGCAACCTAACGGAAGTTCTAATTAGAAGGTCCCTATGTGAAAAAATATAACAGAAATTCATTTTGGAATGTATCTTCTCGAAGAAATTTCACGAAGGTAAACTTTTCAAAAAGCTTTTCTTTTATAATCCCTTGGAATTGCTTTTTAGGAGTTCACATTTTAAATGAACCTCCCGGATTTTAATATTTAGTTTTCCCTACGTAAAGCAATTTTCTTGAATCAACCTCTTGTAAAATATATCTTTAAGCAACCTAACGGAAGTTCTAAATTGAAGGTCCCTATGTGAAAAAATATAACAGAAGTTCAATTTCGAAAGTGTCTTCTCGAAGAAATTTCACGAAGGTAAACTTTTCAGAATGCTTTTCTTTTATTATCCCTTGGAATTGCTTTTTTGGAGTTCACACTTTTAATGAAATCCAGGATTTTAATAATTAGATTTCCCTACGTAAAGCAATTTTCTTTATTCAAACTCTTGTAAAAAATATCTTTTAAGCAACCTAACGGAAGTTCTAATTAGAAGGTCCCTATGTGAAAAAATATAACAAAAGTTCATTTTCGAAAGTTTCTTCTCGAAGAAATTTCACGAAGGTAAACTTTTCAGAAGCTTTTCTTTTATTATTCTTGGAATTGCTTTTTTGGAGTTCACACTTTTAAATGAACCTCCGTATTTTAATTATTTAGATTTCCCTTCATACGGAAAGCAATTTTCTTTAATAAACCTCTTAGTAAACATATTCTTTTAAGCAACCTAACGGAAGTTCTAAATTGAAGGTCCCTATGTGAAAAAATATAACAGAAATTCATTTTGGAAAGTACTCTTCTCGAAGAAATTTCACGAAGGTAAACTTTACAGAAAGCTTTCTTTTTATAATCCCTTGGAATTGCTTTTTTGGTGTTCACACTTTAAAGGAGCGTTCCGGATTATAATATTTAGATTCCCCTTCATAAAGGAATTTTCCTTAAGTAACGTTTTTGGAAAGCATATCTTTTAAGCAACCTCAAAAAGTTCAATTTCAAAGATCCCGCTTAGAAAAAATATAACAGAAGTTCAATTTCGAAAGTGTCTTCTCGAAGAAATTTTACGAAGGTAAACTTTTCAGAATGCTTTTCTTTTATTATTCCTTGGAATTGCTTTTTTGGAGTTCACACTTTTAATGAACCTCCAGGATTTTAATATTTAGATTTCCCTACGTAAAGCAATTTTCTTTAATCAACCTCTTGTAAAAAATATCTTTTAAGCAACCTAACGGAAGTTCTTATTAGAAGGTCCCTATGTGAAAAAATATAACAGAAGTTCAATTTCGAAAGTGTCTTCTCGAAGAAATTTTACGAAGGTAAACTTTTCAGAATGCTTTTCTTTTATTATCCCTTGGAATTGCTTTTTTGGAGTTCACACTTTTAATGAAATCCAGGATTTTAATATTTAGATTTCCCTACGTAAAGCAATTTTCTTTAATCAACCTCTTGTAAAAAATATCTTTTAAGCAACCTAACGGAAGTTCTAATTAGAAGGTCCCTATGTGAAAAAATATAACAAAAGTTCATTTTGGAAAGTATCTTCTCGAAGAAATTTCACGAAGGTAAACTTTTCAAAAAGTTTTTATGTAAAATCCCTTGCAATTGCTATTTTGGAGTTCACACTTTAAAGGAACGTTCCGGATTTTAATATTTAGATTCCCCTTCATAAAAAAACATTCCTTAAGTAACCTTTTAGATAGCTTATCTTTTAAGCAACCTCAAAAAGTTCAATTTCGAAAGTGTCTTCTCGAAGAAATTTTACGAAGGTAAACTTTTCAGAATGCTTTTCTTTTATAATCCCTTGGAATTGCTTTTTTGGAGTTCACACTTTAAAGGAAATTCAAGATTTTAATATTTAGATTCCCCTTCATAAAGAAACTTTCCAAGAGAAACATTTTAGATAACATATCTATTAAGCAACCTAACGGAAGGTTCAATTTCAAAGGTCCCTATGTGAAAAAATATAACAGAAATTCATTTTGGAAAGTATCTTCTCGAAGAAATTTCACGAAGGTAAACTTTTCAAAAAGCTTTTCTTTTATTATCCCTTGGAATTGCTTTTTTGGAGTTCACACTTTAAATGAACCTCCCGGATTTTAATATTTAGATTTCCCTACGTAAAGCAATTTTCTCTAATCAAACTCTTGTAAAAAATGTCTTTTAAGCAACCTAACGGAAGTTCTAATTCGAAGGTCCCTATGTGAAAAAATATAACAGAAGTTCATTTTCGAAAGTATCTTCTCGAAGAAATTTCACGAAGGTAATCTTTTCAAAAAGTTTTCTTGTAAAATCCCTTGCAATTGCTATTTTGGAGTTCACACTTTAAAGGAACGTTCCGGATTTTAATATTTAGATTGCCCTTCATAAAGGAACATTCCTTAAGTAACCTTTTAGATAGCTTATCTTTTAAGCAACCTCAAAAAGTTCAATTTCAAAGATCCCGCTTAGAAAAAATATAACAGAAGTTCAATTTCGAAAGTGTCTTCTCGAAGAAATTTTACGAAGGTAAACTTTTCAGAATGCTTTTCTTTTATTTTTCCTTGGAATTGCTTTTTTGGAGTTCACACTTTAAAGGAACCTCCATGATTTTAATATTTAGATTCCCCTTCATAAAGAAACTTTCCAAGAGAAACATTTTAGATAACATATCTTTTAAGCAACCTAACGGAAGTTCAATTTCTAAGCTCCCGCTTTGAAAAAATATAACAGAAGTTCATTTTCGAAAGTTACTTCTCGAAGAAATTTCACGAAGGTTAACTTTTCAAAAAGTTTTCTTGTATAATCCCTTGGAATTGCTTTTTTGGAGTTCACACTTTAAAGGAACCTCCGGATTTTAATATTTAGATTCCCCTTAATAAAGGAACTTTTCGGAAGTAACCTTTTAGATAGCTTATCTTTTAAGCAATCTCACGGAATTTCAATTTCAAAGATCCCGCTTTGAAAAAATATAACAGAAGTTCATTTTCGAAAGTGTCTTCTCGAAGAAATTTTACGAAGGTAAACTTTTCAGAATGCTTTTCTTTTATTATCCCTTGGAATTGCTTTTTTGGAGTTCACACTTTTAATGAACCTCCAGGATTTTAATATTTAGATTTCCCTACGGAAAGCAATTTTCTTTAATCAACCTCTTGTAAAAAATATCTTTTAAGCAACCTAACGGAAGTTCTAATTAGAAGGTCCCTATGTGAAAAAATATAACAGAAATTCATTTTGGAATGTATCTTCTCGAAGAAATTTCACGAAGGTAAACTTTTCAAAAAGTTTTCTTGTAAAATCCCTTGCAATTGCTATTTTGGAGTTCACACTTTAAAGGAACGTTCCGGATTTTAATATTTAGATTCCCCTTCATAAAGGAACATTCCTTAAGTAACCTTTTAGATAGCTTATCTTTTAAGCAACCTCAAAAAGTTCAATTTCAAAGATCCCGCTTAGAAAAAATATAACAGAAGTTCAATATCGAAAGTGTCTTCTCGAAGAAATTTTACGAAGGTAAACTTTTCAGAATGCTTTTCTTTTATTATCCCTTGGAATTGCTTTTTTGGAGTTCACACTTTTAATGAACCTCCAGGATTTTAATATTTAGATTTCCCTACGTAAAGAAATTTTCTTTAATAAACCTCTTGTAAAAAATATCTTTTAAGCAACCTTACGGAAGTTCTAATTCGAAGGTCCCTATGTGAAAAAATATAACAGAAGTTCATTTTGGAAAGTATCTTCTCGAAGAAATTTCACCAAGGTAAACTTTTCAAAAAGTTTTCGTGTAAAATCCCTTGCAATTGCTATTTTGGAGTTCAAACTTTAAAGGTACGTTCCAGATTATAATATTTAGATTCCCCTTCATAAAGGAACTTTCCTTAAGTAACCTTTTAGATAGCTTATCTTTTAAGCAACCTCAAAAAGTTCAATTTCAAAGATCCCGCTTAGAAAAAATATAACAGAAGTTCAATTTCGAAAGTGTCTTCTCGAAGAAATTTTACGAAGGTAAACTTTTCAAAAAGCTTTTCTTTTATTATCCCTTGGAATTGCTTTTTTGGAGTTCACACTTTAAATGAACCTCCCGGATTTTAATATTTAGATTTCCCTACGTAAAGCAATTTTCTTTAATCAACCTCTTGTAAAAAATATCTTTTAAGCAACCTAACGGAAGTTCTAATTAGAAGGTCCCTATGTGAAAAAATATAACAGAAGTTCATTTTGGAAAGTATCTTCTCGAAGAAATTTCACGAAGGTAAACTTTTCAAAAAGTTTTTATGTAAAATCCCTTGCAATTGCTATTTTGGAGTTCACACTTTAAAGGAACGTTCCGGATTTTAATATTTAGATTCCCCTTCATAAAAAAACATTCCTTAAGTAACCTTTTAGATAGCTTATCTTTTAAGCAACCTCAAAAAGTTCAATTTCAAAGATCCCGCTTAGAAAAAATATAATAGAAGTTCATTTTCGAAAGTGTCTTCTCGAAGAAATTTTACGAAGGTAAACTTTTCAGAATGCTTTTCTTTTATAATCCCTTGGAATTGCTTTTTTGGAGTTCACACTTTAAAGGAAATTCAAGATTTTAATATTTAGATTCCCCTTCATTAAGGACTTTCCTAGAGAAACATTTTAGATAACATATCTATTAAGCAAACTCACGGAATTTCAATTTCAAAGATCCCGCTTTGAAAAAATATAACAGAAGTTCATTTTCGAAAGTTACTTCTCGAAGAAATTTCACGAAGGTTAACTTTTCAAAAAGTTTTCTTGTATAATCCCTTGGAATTGCTTTTTTGGAGTTCACACTTTAAAGGAACCTCCGGATTTTAATATTTAGATTCCCCTTAATAAAGGAACTTTCCAAGAGTAACCTTTTAGATAGCGTATCTATTAAGAAAACTCACGGAATTTCAATTTCAAAGATCCCGCTTTGAAAAAATATAACAGAAGTTCATTTTCGAAAGTGTCTTCTCGAAGAAATTTTACGAAGGTAAACTTTTCAGAATGCTTTTCTTTTATTATCCCTTGGAATTGCTTTTTTGGAGTTCACACTTTTAATGAACCTCCAGGATTTTAATATTTAGATTTCCCTACGTAAAGCAATTTTCTTTAATAAACCTCTTGTAAAAAATATCTTTTAAGCAACCTAACGGAAGTTCTAATTAGAAGGTCCCTATGTGAAAAAATATAACAGAAGTTCATTTTCGAAAGTATCTTCTCGAAGAAATTTCACGAAGGTAATCTTTTCAAAAAGTTTTCTTGTAAAATCCCTTGCAATTGCTATTTTGGAGTTCACACTTTAAAGGAACGTTCCGGATTTTAATATTTAGATTGCCCTTCATAAAGGAACATTCCTTAAGTAACCTTTTAGATAGCGTATCTATTAAGCAAACTCACGGAATTTCAATTTCAAAGATCCCGCTTTGAAAAAATATAACAGAAGTTCATTTTCGAAAGTGACTTCTCGAAGAAATTTTACGAAGGTAAACTTTTCAGAATGCTTTTCTTTTATTATTCCTTGGAATTGCTTTTTTGGAGTTCACACTTTTAATGAACCTCCAGGATTTTAATATTTAGATTTCCCTACGTAAAGCAATTTTCTTTAATAAACCTCTTGTAAAAAATATCTTTTAAGCAACCTAACAGAAGCCCTAATTAGAAGGTCCCTATGTGAAAAAATATAACAGAAGTTCATTTTCCAAGGTTCCTTCTCGAAGAAATTTCACGAAGGTTAACTTTTCAAAAAGTTTTCGTGTAAAATCCCTTGGAATTGCTTTTTTGGAGTTCACACTTTTAATGAACCTCCCTGATTTTAATATTTAGATTTCCCTACGTAAAGCAATTTTCTTGAATCAATCTCTTGTAAAAAATATCTTTTAAGCAACCTAACGGAAGTTCTAATTCGAAGGTCCCTATGTGAAAAAATATAACAGAAGTTCATTTTGGAAAGTATCTTCTCGAAGAAATTTCACCAAGGTAAACTTTTCAAAAAGTTTTCGTGTAAAATCCCTTGCAATTGCTATTTTGGAGTTCACACTTTAAAGGAACGTTCCGGATTTTAATATTTAGATTCCCCTTCATAAAGGAACATTCCTTAAGTAACCTTTTAGATAGCTTATCTTTTAAGCAACCTCAAAAAGTTCAATTTCAAAGATCCCGCTTAGAAAAAATATAACAGAAGTTCAATATCGAAAGTGTCTTCTCGAAGAAATTTTACGAAGGTAAACTTTTCAAAAAGTTTTCTTTTATTATCCCTTGGAATTGCTTTTTTGGAGTTCACACTTTAAATGAACCTCCCTGATTTTAAAATTTAGATTTCCCTACGTAAAGCAATTTTCTTGAATCAATCTCTTGTAAAAAATATCTTTTAAGCAACCTTACGGAAGCTCTAATTAGAAGGTCCCTATGTGAAAAAATATAACAGAAGTTCATTTTCGAAAGTATCTTCTCGAAGAAAATTTCAAAGTTCAATTTCAAAGATCCCGCTTTGAAAAAATATAACAGAAGTTCATTTTCCAAGGTTCCTTCTCCAAGAAATTTTAAGAAGGTTAACTTTTCAAAAAGATTTCTTGTATTATCCCTTGGAATTGCTATTTTGGAGTTCACGCTTTAAAGGAACCTCCGGATTTTAATATTTAGATTCCCCTTCATTAAGGAAATTTCCAAGAGAAACATTTTAGATAGCATATCTATTAAGCAAACTCACGGAATTTCAATTTCAACGATCCCACTTTGAAAAAATATAACAGAAGTTCATTTTCGAAAGTTTCTTCTCGAAGAAATTTCACGAAGGTAAACTTTTCAAAAAGTTTTCTTGTATAATCCCTTGGAATTGCTTTTTTGGAGTTCACACTTTAAAGGAACCTCCGGATTTTAATATTTAGATTCCCCTTCGTAAAGCAATTTTCTTTAATCAACCTCTTGTTAAAAATATCTTTTAAGCAACCTAACGGAAGTTCTAATTAGAAGGTCCCGATGTGAAAAAATATAACAGAAGTTCAATTTCGAAAGTTTCTTCTCGAAGAAATTTCACGAAGGTAAACTTTTCAGAATGCTTTTCTTTTATTATCCCTTGGAATTGCTTTTTTGGAGTTCACACTTTTAATGAAATCCAGGATTTTAATATTTAGATTCCCCTTCATAAAAAAACATTTCTTAAGTAACCTTTTAGATAGCGTATCTATTAAGCAAACTCACGGAATTTCAATTTCAAAGATCCCGCTTTGAAAAAATATAACAGAAGTTCATTTTCGAAAGTTTCTTCTCGAAGAAATTTCACGAAGGTATACTTTTCAAAAAGTTTTCTTGTATAATCCCTTGGAATTGCTTTTTTGGAGTTCACACTTTAAAGGAACCTCCGGATTTTAATATTTAGATTCCCCTTCGTAAAGCAATTTTCTTTAATCAACCTCTTGTTAAAAATATCTTTTAAGCAACCTAACGGAAGTTCTAATTAGAAGGTCCCGATGTGAAAAAATATAACAGAAGTTCATTTTCCAAGGTTCCTTCTCGAAGAAATTTCACGAAGGTTAACTTTTCAAAAAGTTTTCTTTTATTATCCCTTGGAATTGCTTTTTTGGAGTTCACACTTTAAATGAACCTCCCTGATTTTAAAATTTAGATTTCCCTACGTAAAGCAATTTTCTTGAATCAATCTCTTGTAAAAAATATCTTTTAAGCAACCTTACGGAAATTCTAATTAGAAGGTCCCTATGTGAAAAAATATAACAGAAGTTCATTTTCGAAAGTATCTTCTCGAAGAAAATTTCAAAGTTCAATTTCAAAGATCCCGCTTTTGAAAAAAAAAATATAACAGAAGTTTCATTTTCGAAAAGTATCTTCTCGAAAAAATTTCAAACAAAGTTCAATTTCAAAGATTTTTTCCCGCTTTGAAAAAAAAAAAAAAAAATATTTAAAAAAAAAACAAGGAAAAGTTTTCATTTTCCAAGGTGTTTCATTTCTCCAAGAAATTTTAAGAAGGTTAACTTTTCAAAAAGATTTCTTGTATTATCCCTTGGAATTGCTATTTTGGAGTTCACGCTTTAAAGGAACCTCCGGATTTTAATATTTAGATTCCCCTTCATTAAGGAAATTTCCAAGAGAAACATTTTAGATAGCATATCTATTAAGCAAACTCACGGAATTTCAATTTCAAAGATCCCGCTTTGAAAAAATATAACAGAAGTTCATTTTCGAAAGTTTCTTCTCGAAGAAATTTCACGAAGGTAAACTTTTCAAAAAGTTTTCTTGTATAATCCCTTGGAATTGCTTTTTTGGAGTTCACACTTTAAAGGAACCTCCGGATTTTAATATTTAGATTCCCCTTCGTAAAGCAATTTTCTTTAATCAACCTCTTGTTAAAAATATCTTTTAAGCAACCTAACGGAAGTTCTAATTAGAAGGTCCCGATGTGAAAAAATATAACAGAAGTTCATTTTCCAAGGTTCCTTCTCGAAGAAATTTCACGAAGGTTAACTTTTCAAAAAGTTTTCTTTTATTATCCCTTGGAATTGCTTTTTTGGAGTTCACACTTTAAAGGAACGTTCCGGATTTTAATATTTAGATTCCCCTTCATAAAAAAACATTTCTTAAGTAACCTTTTAGATAGCGTATCTATTAAGCAAACTCACGGAATTTCAATTTCAAAGATCCCGCTTTGAAAAAATATAACAGAAGTTCATTTTCGAAAGTTTCTTCTCGAAGAAATTTCACGAAGGTATACTTTTCAAAAAGTTTTCTTTTATTATCCCTTGGAATTGCTTTTTTGGAGTTCACACTTTAAAGGAACGTTCCGGATTTTAATATTTAGATTCCCCTTCATAAAGGAACTTTCCAAGAGTAACCTTTTAAATAGCGTATCTATTAAGCAAACTCACGGAATTTCAATTTCAAAGATCCCGCTTTGAAAAAATATAACAGAAGTTCATTTTCGAAAGTTTCTTCTCGAAGAAATTTCACGAAGGTATACTTTTCAAAAAGTTTTCTTGTATAATCCCTTGGAATTGCTTTTTTGGAGTTCACACTTTAAAGGAACCTCCGGATTTTAATATTTAGATTCCCCTTCATAAAGGAACTTTCCAAGAGTAACCTTTTAGATAGCGTATCTATTAAGCAAACTCACGGAATTTCAATTTCAAAGATCCCGCTTTGAAAAAATATAACAGAAGTTCATTTTCGAAAGTTTCTTCTCGAAGAAATTTCACGAAGGTAAACTTTTCAAAAAGTTTTCTTGTATAATCCCTTGGAATTGCTTTTTTGGAGTTCACACTTTAAAGGAACCTCCGGATTTTAATATTTAGATTTCCCTACGTAAAGCAATTTTCTTTAATCAACCTCTTGTAAAAAATATCTTTTAAGCAACCTAACGGAAGCTCTAATTAGAAGGTCCCTATGTGAAAAAATATAACAGAAGTTCATTTTCCAAGGTTCCTTCTCGAAGAAATTTCACGAAGGTTAACTTTTCAAAAAGTTTTCTTTTATTATCCCTTGGAATTGCTTTTTTGGAGTTCACACTTTAAATGAACCTCCCTGATTTTAAAATTTAGATTTCCCTACGTAAAGCAATTTTCTTGAATCAATCTCTTGTAAAAAATATCTTTTAAGCAACCTAACGGAAGTTCTAATTCGAAGGTCCCTATGTGAAAAAATATAACAGAAGTTCATTTTGGAAAGTATCTTCTCGAAGAAATTTCACCAAGGTAAACTTTTCAAAAAGTTTTCGTGTAAAATCCCTTGCAATTGCTATTTTGGAGTTCACACTTTAAAGGAACGTTCCGGATTTTAATATTTAGAATCCCCTTCATAAAGGAACATTTCTTAAGTAACCTTTTAGATAGCTTATCTTTTAAGCAACCTCAAAAAGTTCAATTTCAAAGATCCCGCTTAGAAAAAATATAACAGAAGTTCAATTTCGAAAGTGTCTTCTCGAAGAAATTTTACGAAGGTAAACTTTTCAGAATGCTTTTCTTTTATTATTCCTTGGAATTGCTTTTTTGGAGTTCACACTTTTAATGAACCTCCAGGATTTTAATATTTAGATTTCCCTACGTAAAGAAATTTTCTTTAATAAACCTCTTGTAAAAAATATCTTTTAAGCAACCTTACGGAAGCTCTAATTAGAAGGTCCCTATGTGAAAAAATATAACAGAAGTTCATTTTCGAAAGTTTCTTCTCGAAGAAAATTTCAAAGTTCAATTTCAAAGATCCCGCTTTGAAAAAATATAACAGAAGTTCATTTTCCAAGGTTCCTTCTCGAAGAAATTTTAAGAAGGTTAACTTTCCAAAAAGTTTTCTTGTATTATCCCTTGGAATTGCTATTTTGGAGTTCACGCTTTAAAGGAACCTCCGGATTTTAATATTTAGATTCCCCTTCATTAAGGAACTTTCCAAGAGAAACATTTTAGATAGCATATCTATTAAGCAAACTCACGGAATTTCAATTTCAAAGATCCCGCTTTGAAAAAATATAACAGAAGTTCATTTTCGAAAGTTTCTTCTCGAAGAAATTTCACGAAGGTAAACTTTTCAAAAAGTTTTCTTGTATAATCCCTTGGAATTGCTTTTTTGGAGTTCACACTTTAAAGGAACCTCCGGATTTTAATATTTAGATTCCCCTTCGTAAAGCAATTTTCTTTAATCAAACTCTTGTAAAAAATATCTTTTAAGCAACCTAACGGAAGTTCTAATTAGAAGGTCCCTATTTGAAAAAATATAACAGAAATTCAATTTCGAAAGTGTCTTCTCGAAGAAATTTTACGAAGGTAAACTTTTCAGAATGCTTTTCTTTTATTATCCCTTGGAATTGCTTTTTTGGAGTTCACACTTTTAATGAAATCCAGGATTTTAATATTTAGATTTCCCTACGTAAAGCAATTTTCTTTAATCAACCGCTTGTAAAAAATATCTTTTAAGCAACCTAACGGAAGCTCTAATTAGAAGGTCCCTATGTGAAAAAATATAACAGAAGTTCATTTTGGAAAGTATCTTCTCGAAGAAATTTCACGAAGGTAAACTTTTCAAAAAGTTTTTATGTAAAATCCCTTGCAATTGCTATTTTGGAGTTCACACTTTAAAGGAACGTTCCGGATTTTAATATTTAGATTCCCCTTCATAAAAAAACATTCCTTAAGTAACCTTTTAGATAGCTTATCTTTTAAGCAACCTCAAAAAGTTCAATTTCAAAGATCCCGCTTAGAAAAAATATAACAGAAGTTCATTTTCGAAAGTGTCTTCTCGAAGAAATTTTACGAAGGTAAACTTTTCAGAATGCTTTTCTTTTATAATCCCTTGGAATTGCTTTTTTGGAGTTCACACTTTAAAGGAACCTCCGGATTTTAATATTTAGATTCCCCTTCATAAAGAAACTTTCCAAGAGAAACATTTTAGATAACATATCTATTAAGCAAACTCACGGAATTTCAATTTCAAAGATCCCGCTTTGAAAAAATATAACAGAAGTTCATTTTCGAAAGTTACTTCTCGAAGAAATTTCACGAAGGTTAACTTTTCAAAAAGTTTTCTTGTATAATCCCTTGGAATTGCTTTTTTGGAGTTCACACTTTAAAGGAACCTCCGGATTTTAATATTTAGATTCCCCTTCGTAAAGCAATTTTCTTTAATCAACCTCTTGTAAAAAATATCTTTTAAGCAACCTAACGGAAGTTCTAATTAGAAGGTCCCTATGTGAAAAAATATAACAGAAGTTCATTTTGGAAAGTATCTTCTCGAAGAAATTTCACGAAGGTAAACTTTTCAAAAAGTTTTCTTGTAAAATCCCTTGCAATTGCTTTTTTGGAGTTCACACTTTAAAGGAACGTTCCGGATTTTAATATTTAGATTCCCCTTCATAAAGGAACATTCCTTAAGTAACCTTTTAGATAGCTTATCTTTTAAGCAACCTCAAAAAGTTCAATTTCAAAGATCCCGCTTAGAAAAAATATAACAGAAGTTCATTTTCGAAAGTTTCTTCTCGAAGAAATTTTACGAAGGTAAACTTTTCAGAATGCTTTTCTTTTATAATCCCTTGGAATTGCTTTTTTGGAGTTCACACTTTAAAGGAACCTCCGGATTTTAATATTTAGATTCCCCTTAATAAAGGAACTTTCCAAGAGTAACCTTTTAGATAGCGTATCTATTAAGCAAACTCACGGAATTTCAATTTCAAAGATCCCGCTTTGAAAAAATATAACAGAAGTTCATTTTCGAAAGTTTCTTCTCGAAGAAATTTCACGAAGGTTAACTTTTCAAAAAGTTTTCTTGTATAATCCCTTGGAATTGCTTTTTTGGAGTTCACACTTTAAAGGAACCTCCGGATTTTAATATTTAGATTCCCCTACGTAAAGCAATTTTCTTTAATCAACCTCTTGTAAAAAATATCTTTTAAGCAACCTAACGGAAGTTCTAATTAGAAGGTCCCTATGTGAAAAAATATAACAGAAGTTCATTTTCGAAAGTTTCTTCTCGAAGAAATTTCACGAAGGTAAACTTTTCAAAAAGCTTTTCTTGTAAAATCCCTTGCAATTGCTATTTTGGAGTTCATTGTTTAAAAAAACGTTCCGGATTATAATATTTAGATTCTTCTTCATAAAGGAACTTTCCTTAAGTAACCTTTTAGATAGCTTATCTTTTAAGCAACCTCAAAAAGTTCAATTTCAAAGATCCCGCTTAGAAAAAATATAACAGAAGTTCAATTTCGTAAGTGTCTTCTCGAAGAAATTTCACGAAGGTAAACTTTTCAAAAAGTTTTCTTGTAAAATCCCTTGCAATTGCTATTTTGGAGTTCACACTTTAAAGGAACGTTCCGGATTTTAATATTTAGATTGCCCTTCATAAAGGAACATTCCTTAAGTAACCTTTTAGATAGCTTATATTTTAAGCAACCTCAAAAAGTTCAATTTCAAAGATCCCGCTTTGAAAAAATATAACAGAAGTTCATTTTCGAAAGTGACTTCTCGAAGAAATTTCACGAAGGTAAACTTTTCAAAAAGCTTTTCTTGTAAAATCCCTTGCAATTGCTATTTTGGAGTTCACACTTTAAAGGAAATTCATGATTTTAATATTTAGATTCCCCTTCATAAAGAAACTTTCCAAGAGAAACATTTTAGATAACATATCTATTAAGCAAACTCACGGAAGTTCAATTTCAAAGATCCCGCTTTGAAAAAATATAACAGAAGTTCATTTTCGAAAGTTTCTTCTCGAAGAAATTTCACGAAGGTTAACTTTTCAAAAAGTTTTCTTGTATAATCCCTTGGAATTGCTTTTTTGGAGTTCACACTTTAAAGGAACCTCCGGATTTTAATATTTAGATTCCCCTTCATAAAGGAACTTTCCAAGAGTAACCTTTTAGATAGCATATCTATTAAGCAAACTCACGGAATTTCAATTTCAAAGATCCCGCTTTGAAAAAATATAACAGAAGTTCATTTTCGAAAGTTTCTTCTCGAAGAAATTTCACGAAGGTTAACTTTTCAAAAAGTTTTCTTGTATAATCCCTTGGAATTGCTTTTTTGGAGTTCACACTTTAAAGGAACCTCCGGATTTTAATATTTAGATTCCCCTACGTAAAGCAATTTTCTTTAATCAACCTCTTGTAAAAAATATCTTTTAAGCAACCTAACGGAAGTTCTAATTAGAAGGTCCCTATGTGAAAAAATATAACAGAAGTTCATTTTGGAAAGTATCTTCTCGAAGAAATTTCACGAAGGTAAACTTTTCAAAAAGTTTTCTTGTAAAATCCCTTTGAATTGCTATTTTGGAGTTCACACTTTAAAGGAACCTCCGGATTTTAAAATTTTGATTCCCCTTCATAAAGGAACTTTCTTGAATCAACCTCTTGTAAAAATATATTTTAAGCAACCTAACGAAGGTTCTAATTCGAAGGTCCCTATGTGAAAAAATATAACAGATTTTCATTTTTGAAAGTTTCTTCTCTAAAAAATTTTACGAAGGTAAACTTTACAGAAAGCTTTTATTTTATAATCCCTTGGAATTGCTTTTTTGGAGTTCACACTTTAAATAAAACTCCCGGATTTTAATATTTAGATTCCCTTTAATAATGGAACTTTCCAAGAGTAACCTTTTAGATAGCATATCAATTGAGCCAACTCACAGAAGTTCATTTTCGAAAGTATCTTCTCGAAGAAATTTCACGAAGGTAAACTTTTCAAAAAGTTATCTTGTAAAATCCCTTGGAATTGCTTTTTTGGAGTTCACACTTTAAATAAAACTCCCGGATTTTAATATTTAGATTCCGCTTCATAAAGGAACATTTCTTAAGTAACCTTTTAGATAGCTTATCTTTTAAGCAACCTAACGGAAGTTCTAATTCGAAGGTCCCTATGTGAAAAAACATTACAGAAGGTCATTTTCGAATGTATTTTCTCGTAGAAATCACACGAAGGTAAACTTTTCAAAAGGCTTTTCTTGTAAAATCCTTTGGAATTGCTTTTTTGGAGTTCACTCTTTAAAAGAACCTTCCGGATTTTAATATTTAGATTTCCCTACGTAAAGCAATTTTCTTGAATCAACCTCTTGTAAAATATATCTTTAAGCAACCTAACGGAAGTTCTAAATTGAAGGTCCCTATGTGAAAAAATATAACAGAAGCTCATTTTTTAAAGTTTCTTCTCGAAGAGATTTCACGAAGGTAAACTTTTCAGAAAGCTTTTCTTTTATAATCCCTTGGAATTGCTATTTTGGAGTTCACACTTTAAAGGAACCTCCGGATTTTAATATTTAGATTCCCCTTAATAAAGGAACTTTCCAAGAGTAACCTTTTAGATAGCGTATCTATTAAGCAAACTCACGGAATTTCAATTTCAAAGATCCCGCTTTGAAAAAATATAACAGAAGTTCATTTTCGAAAGTGTCTTCTCGAAGAAATTTCACGAAGGTAAACTTTTCAAAAAGTTTTCTTGTATAATCCCTTGGAATTGCTTTTTTGGAGTTCACACTTTAAAGGAACCTCCGGATTTTAATATTTAGATTCCCCTTCGTAAAGCAATTTTCTTTAATCAACCTCTTGTAAAAAATATCTTTTAAGCAACCTAACGGAAGTTCTAATTAGAAGGTCCCTATGTGAAAAAATATAACAGAAGTTCATTTTGGAAAGTATCTTCTCGAAGAAATTTCACGAAGGTAAACTTTTCAAAAAGTTTTTATGTAAAATCCCTTGCAATTGCTATTTTGGAGTTCACACTTTAAAGGAACGTTCCGGATTTTAATATTTAGATTCCCCTTCATAAAAAAACATTCCTTAAGTAACCTTTTAGATAGCTTATCTTTTAAGCAACCTCAAAAAGTTCAATTTCAAAGATCCCGCTTAGAAAAAATATAATAGAAGTTCATTTTCGAAAGTGTCTTCTCGAAGAAATTTTACGAAGGTAAACTTTTCAGAATGCTTTTCTTTTATAATCCCTTGGAATTGCTTTTTTGGAGTTCACACTTTAAAGGAAATTCAAGATTTTAATATTTAGATTCCCCTTCATAAAGAAACTTTCCAAGAGAAACATTTTAGATAACATATCTATTAAGCAAACTCACGGAATTTCAATTTCAAAGATCCCGCTTTGAAAAAATATAACAGAAGTTCATTTTCGAAAGTTTCTTCTCGAAGAAATTTCACGAAGGTTAACTTTTCAAAAAGTTTTCTTGTATAATCCCTTGGAATTGCTTTTTTGGAGTTCACACTTTAAAGGAACCTCCGGATTTTAATATTTAGATTCCCCTTCGTAAAGCAATTTTCTTTAATCAACCTCTTGTAAAAAATATCTTTTAAGCAACCTAACGGAAGTTCTAATTAGAAGGTCCCTATGTGAAAAAATATAACAGAAGTTCATTTTGGAAAGTATCTTCTCGAAGAAATTTCACGAAGGTAAACTTTTCAAAAAGTTTTTATGTAAAATCCCTTGCAATTGCTATTTTGGAGTTCACACTTTAAAGGAACGTTCCGGATTTTAATATTTAGATTCCCCTTCATAAAAAAACATTCCTTAAGTAACCTTTTAGATAGCTTATCTTTTAAGCAACCTCAAAAAGTTCAATTTCAAAGATCCCGCTTAGAAAAAATATAATAGAAGTTCATTTTCGAAAGTGTCTTCTCGAAGAAATTTTACGAAGGTAAACTTTTCAGAATGCTTTTCTTTTATAATCCCTTGGAATTGCTTTTTTGGAGTTCACACTTTAAAGGAACCTCCGGATTTTAATATTTAGATTCCCCTTAATAAAGGAACTTTCCAAGAGTAACCTTTTAGATAGCGTATCTATTAAGCAAACTCACGGAATTTCAATTTCAAAGATCCCGCTTTGAAAAAATATAACAGAAGTTCATTTTCGAAAGTTTCTTCTCGAAGAAATTTCACGAAGGTAAACTTTTCAGAATGCTTTTCTTTTATTATCCCTTGGAATTGCTTTTTTGGAGTTCACACTTTAAAGGAACGTTCCGGATTTTAATATTTAGATTCCCCTTCATAAAGGAACATTCCTTAAGTAACCTTTTAGATAGCTTATCTTTTAAGCAACCTAACGGAAGTTCTAATTAGAAGGTCCCTATGTGAAAAAATATAACAGAAGTTCATTTTCGAAAGTATCTTCTCGAAGAAATTTCACGAAGGTAAACTTTTCAAAAAGTTTTCTTGTATAATCCCTTGGAATTGCGTTTTTGGAGTTCACACTTTAAAGGAACCTCCGGATTTTAATATTTAGATTCCCCTACGTAAAGCAATTTTCTTTAATCAACCTCTTGTAAAAAATATCTTTTAAGCAACCTAACGGAAGTTCTAATTAGAAGGTCCCTATGTGAAAAAATATAACAGAAGTTCAATTTCGAAAGTGTCTTCTCGAAGAAATTTTACGAAGGTAAACTTTTCAGAATGCTTTTCTTTTATTATCCCTTGGAATTGCTTTTTTGGAGTTCACACTTTAAAGGAACCTCCGGATTTTAATATTTAGATTCCCCTACGTAAAGCAATTTTCTTTAATCAACCTCTTGTAAAAAATATCTTTTAAGCAACCTAACGGAAGTTCTAATTAGAAGGTCCCTATGTGAAAAAATATAACAGAAGTTCATTTTGGAAAGTATCTTCTCGAAGAAAATTCACCAAGGTAAACTTTTCAAAAAGTTTTCGTGTAAAATCCCTTGCAATTGCTATTTTGGAGTTCACACTTTAAAGGAACCTCCGGATTTTAATATTTAGTTTTCCCTACGCAAAGGAATTTTCTTTAATCAACCTCTTCTAAAAAATATCTTTTAAGCAACCTAACGGAAGTTCTAATTAGAAGGTCCCTATGTGAAAAAATATAACAGAAGTTCAATTTCGAAAGTGTCTTCTCGAAGAAATTTTACGAAGGTAAACTTTTCAGAATGCTTTTCTTTTATTATCCCTTGGAATTGCTTTTTTGGAGTTCACACTTTAAAGGAACCTCCGGATTTTAATATTTAGATTCCCCTACATTAAGGAACTTTCCAAGAGAAACATTTTAGATAGCGTATCTATTAAGCAAACTCACGGAATTCCAATTTCAAAGATCCCGCTTTGAAAAAATATAACAGAAGTTCATTTTCGAAAGTTTCTTCTCGAAGAAATTTCACGAAGGTAAACTTTTCAAAAAGTTTTTATGTAAAATCCCTTGCAATTGCTATTTTGGAGTTCACACTTTAAAGGAACGTTCCGGATTTTAATATTTAGATTCCCCTTCATAAAGGAACATTCATTAAGTAACCTTTTAGATAGCTTATCTTTTAAGCAACCTAACGGAAGTTCTAATTCGAAGGTCCCTATGTGAAAAAATATAACAGAAGTTCATTTTGGAAAGTATCTTCTCGAAGAAATTTCACCAAGGTAAACTTTTCAAAAAGTTTTCGTGTAAAATCCCTTGCAATTGCTATTATGGAGTTCACACTTTAAAGGAACCTCCGGATTTTAATATTTAGATTCCCCTTCGTAAAGCAATTTTCTTTAATCAACCTCTTGTTAAAAATATCTTTTAAGCAACCTAACGGAAGTTCTAATTAGAAGGTCCCTATGTGAAAAAATATAACAGAAGTTCTATTTCGAAAGTGTCTTCTCGAAGAAATTTTACGAAGGTAAACTTTTCAGAATGCTTTTCTTTTATAATCCCTTGGAATTGCTTTTTTGGAGTTCACACTTTAAAGGAACCTCCGGATTTTAATATTTAGATTCCCCTACATTAAGGAACTTTCCAAGAGAAACATTTAAGATAGCATATCTATTAAGCAAACTCACGGAATTTCAATTTCAAAGATCCCGCTTTGAAAAAATATAACAGAAGTTCATTTTCGAAAGTTTCTTCTCGAAGAAATTTCACGAAGGTAAACTTTTCAAAAAGTTTTCTTGTATAATCCCTTGGAATTGCTTTTTTGGAGTTCACACTTTAAAGGAACCTCCGGATTTTAATATTTAGATTCCCCTTCGTAAAGCAATTTTCTTTTATCAACCTCTTGTAAAAAATATCTTTTAAGCAACCTAACGGAAGTTCTAATTAGAAGGTCCCTATGTGAAAAAATATAACAGAAGTTCATTTTGGAAAGTATCTTCTCGAAGAAATTTCACGAAGGTAAACTTTTCAAAAAGTTTTTATGTAAAATCCCTTGCAATTGCTATTTTGGAGTTCACACTTTAAAGGAACGTTCCGGATTTTAATATTTAGATTCCCCTTCATAAAAAAACATTCCTTAAGTAACCTTTTAGATAGCTTATCTTTTAAGCAACCTCAAAAAGTTCAATTTCAAAGATCCCGCTTAGAAAAAATATAATAGAAGTTCATTTTCGAAAGTGTCTTCTCGAAGAAATTTTACGAAGGTAAACTTTTCAGAATGCTTTTCTTTTATAATCCCTTGGAATTGCTTTTTTGGAGTTCACACTTTAAAGGAAATTCAAGATTTTAATATTTAGATTCCCCTTCATAAAGAAACTTTCCAAGAGAAACATTTTAGATAACATATCTATTAAGCAAACTCACGGAATTTCAATTTCAAAGATCCCGCTTTGAAAAAATATAACAGAAGTTCATTTTCGAAAGTTTCTTCTCGAAGAAATTTCACGAAGGTTAACTTTTCAAAAAGTTTTCTTGTATAATCCCTTGGAATTGCGTTTTTGGAGTTCACACTTTAAAGGAACCTCCGGATTTTAATATTTAGATTCCCCTACGTAAAGCAATTTTCTTTAATCAACCTCTTGTAAAAATTTTCTTTTAAGCAACCTAACGGAAGTTCTAATTAGAAGGTCCCTATGTGAAAAAATATAACAGAAGTTCATTTTGGAAAGTATCTTCTCGAAGAAATTTCACGAAGGTAAACTTTTCAAAAAGTTTTTATGTAAAATCCCTTGCAATTGCTATTTTGGAGTTCACACTTTAAAGGAACGTTCCGGATTTTAATATTTAGATTCCCCTTCATAAAAAAACATTCCTTAAGTAACCTTTTAGATAGCTTATCTTTTAAGCAACCTCAAAAAGTTCAATTTCAAAGATCCCGCTTAGAAAAAATATAATAGAAGTTCATTTTCGAAAGTGTCTTCTCGAAGAAATTTTACGAAGGTAAACTTTTCAGAATGCTTTTCTTTTATAATCCCTTGGAATTGCTTTTTTGGAGTTCACACTTTAAAGGAACCTCCGGATTTTAATATTTAGATTCCCCTTCATAAAGGAACTTTCCAAGAGTAACCTTTTAGATAGCGTATCTATTAAGCAAACTCACGGAATTTCAATTTCAAAGATCCCGCTTTGAAAAAATATAACAGAAGTTCATTTTCGAAAGTTTCTTCTCAAAGAAATTTCACGAAGGTAAACTTTTCAAAAAGTTTTTATTAAAATCCCTTGCAATTGCTATTTTGGAGTTCACACTTTAAAGGAACGTTCCGGATTTTAATATTTAGATTCCCCTTCTTAAAGGAACATTCATTAAGTAACCTTTTAGATAGCTTATCTTTTAAGCAACCTAACGGAAGTTCTAATTCGAAGGTCTCTATGTGAAAAAATATAACAGAAGTTCATTTTGGAAAGTATCTTCTCGAAGAAATTTCACCAAGGTAAACTTTTCAAAAAGTTTTCGTGTAAAATCCCTTGCAATTGCTATTTTGGAGTTCACACTTTAAAGGAACCTCCGGATTTTAATATTTAGATTCCCCTTCGTAAAGCAATTTTCTTTAATCAACCTCTTGTTAAAAATATCTTTTAAGCAACCTAACGGAAGTTCTAATTAGAAGGTCCCTATGTGAAAAAATATAACAGAAGTTCAATTTCGAAAGTGTCTTCTCGAAGAAATTTTACGAAGGTAAACTTTTCAGAATGCTTTTCTTTTATTATCCCTTGGAATTGCTTTTTTGGAAATCACACTTTTAATGAAATCCAGGATTTTAATAATTAGATTTCCCTACGTAAAGCAATTTTCTTTAATCAACCTCTTGTAAAAAATATCTTTTAAGCAACCTAACGGAAGTTCTAATTAGAAGGTCCCTATGTGAAAAAATATAACAGAAGTTCATTTTGGAAAGTATCTTCTCGAAGAAATTTCACGAAGGTAAACTTTTCAAAAGTTTATGTAAAATCCCTTGCAATTGCTATTTTGGAGTTCACACTTTAAAGGAACCTCCGGATTTTAATATTTAGATTCCCCTTCATAAAAAAACATTCCTTAAGTAACCTTTTAGATAGCTTATCTTTTAAGCAACCTCAAAAAGTTCAATTTTAAAGATCCCGCTTAAAAAAAATAAAATAGAAGTTCATTTTCGAATGAATCTTCTTGAAGAAATTTTACGAAGGTAAACTTTTCAGAAAGCTTTTCTTTTATAATCCCTTGGAATTGCTATTTTGGAGTTCACACTTTAAAGGAACCTTCCGGATTTTAATATTTAGATTTCCCTACGTAAAGCAATTTTCTTGAATCAACCTCTTGTAAAAAATATCTTTTAAGCAACCTAACGGAAGTTCTAATTCGAAGGTCCCTATGTGAAAAAATATAACAGAAGTTCATTTTGGAAAGTATCTTCTCGAAGAAATTTCACCAAGGTAAACTTTTCAAAAAGTTTTTATGTAAAATCCCTTGCAATTGCTATTTTGGAGTTCACACTTTATAGGAACGTTCCGGAATTTATTATTTAGATTCCCCTTCTTAAAGGAACATTCATTAAGTAACCTTTTAGATAGCTTATCTTTTAAGCAACCTAACGGAAGTTCTAATTCGAAGGTCTCTATGTGAAAAAATATAACAGAAGTTCATTTTCGAAAGTATCTTCTCGAAGAAATTTCACGAAGGTAAACTTTTCAAAAAGTTTTCTTGTATAATCCCTTGGAATTGCTTTTTTGGAGTTCACACTTTAAAGGAACCTCCGGATTTTAATATTTAGATTCCCCTTCGTAAAGCAATTTTCTTTAATCAACCTCTTGTAAAAAATATCTTTTAAGCAACCTAACGGAAGTTCTAATTAGAAGGTCCCTATGTGAAAAAATATAACAGAAGTTCAATTTCGAAAGTGTCTTCTCGAAGAAATTTTACGAAGGTAAACTTTTCAGAATGCTTTTCTTTTATTATCCCTTGGAATTGCTTTTTTGGAGTTCACACTTTTAATGAAATCCAGGATTTTAATATTTAGATTTCCCTACGTAAAGCAATTTTCTTTAATCAACCTCTTGTAAAAAATATCTTTTAAGCAACCTAACGGAAGCTCTAATTAGAAGGTCCCTATGTGAAAAAATATAACAGAAGTTCATTTTGGAAAGTATCTTCTCGAAGAAATTTCACGAAGGTAAACTTTTCAAAAAGTTTTTATGTAAAATCCCTTGCAATTGCTATTTTGGAGTTCACACTTTAAAGGAACCTCCGGATTTTAATATTTAGATTCCCCTTCATAAAAAAACATTCCTTAAGTAACCTTTTAGATAGCTTATCTTTTAAGCAACCTCAAAAAGTTCAATTTTAAAGATCCCGCTTAAAAAAAATAAAATAGAAGTTCATTTTCGAAAGTGTCTTCTCGAAGAAATTTCACCAAGGGAAACTTTTCAAAAAGTTTTCGTGTAAAATCCCTTGCAATTGCTATTTTGGAGTTCACACTTTAAAGGAACCTCCGGATTTTAATATTTAGATTCCCCTACGTAAAGCAATTTTCTTTAATCAACCTCTTGTAAAAAATATCTTTTAAGCAACCTAACGGAAGTTCTAATAAGAAGGTCTCTATGTGAAAAAATATAACAGAAGTTCATTTTGGAAAGTATCTTCTCGAAGAAATTTCACCAAGGTAAACTTTTCAAAAAGTTTTTATGTAAAATCCCTTGCAATTGCTATTTTGGAGTTCACACTTTATAGGAACGTTCCGGAATTTATTATTTAGATTCCCCTTTATAAAGGAACATTCCTTAAGTAACCTTTTAGATAGCTTATCTTTTAAGCAACCTAACGGAAGTTCTAATTCGAAGGTCCCTATGTGAAAAAATATAACAGAAGCTCATTTTTGAAAGTTTCTTCTCGAAGAGATTTCACGAAGGTAAACTTTTCAGAAAGCTTTTCTTTTATAATCCCTTGGAATTGCTATTTTGGAGTTCACACTTTAAAGGAACCTTCCGGATTTTAATATTTAGATTTCCCTACGTAAAGCAATTTTCTTTAATCAACCTCTTGTAAAAAATATCTTTTAAGCAACCTAACGGAAGTTCTAATTAGAAGGTCCCTATGTGAAAAAATATAACAGAAGTTCAATTTCGAAAGTGTCTTCTCGAAGAAATTTTACGAAGGTAAACTTTTCAGAATGCTTTTCTCTTATTATCCCTTGGAATTGCTTTTTTGGAGTTCACACTTATAATGAAATCCAGGATTTTAATATTTAGATTTCCCTACGTAAAGCAATTTTCTTTAATCAACCTCTTGTAAAAAATATCTTTTAAGCAACCTAACGGAAGTTCTAATTAGAAGGTCTCTATGTGAAAAAATATAACAGAAGTTCATTTTGGAAAGTATCTTCTCGAAGAAATTTCACGAAGGTAAACTTTTCAAAAAGTTTTCGTGTAAAATCCCTTGCAATTGCTATTTTGGAGTTCACACTTTAAAGGACACTCCGGATTTTAATATTTAGATTCCCCTACGTAAAGCAATTTTCTTTAATCAACCTCTTGTAAAAAATATCTTTTAAGCAACCTAACGGAAGTTCTAATTAGAAGGTCCCTATGTGAAAAAATATAACAGAAGTTCATTTTGGAAAGTATCTTCTCGAAGAAATTTCACCAAGGTAAACTTTTCAAAAAGTTTTTATGTAAAATCCCTTGCAATTGCTATTTTGGAGTTCACACTTTATAGGAACGTTCCGGAATTTATTATTTAGATTCCCCTTCATAAAGGATCATTCCTTAAGTAACCCTTTAGATAGCTTATCTTTTAAGCAACCTAACGGAAGTTTTAATTCGAAGGTCCCTATGTGAAAAAATATAACAGAAGTTCAATTTCGAAAGTGTCTTCTCGAAGAAATTTTACGAAGGTAAACTTTTCAGAATGCTTTTCTCTTATTATCCCTTGGAATTGCTTTTTGGAGTTCACACTTATAATGAAATCCAGGATTTTAATATTTAGATTTCCCTACGTATAGCAATTTTCTTTAATCAACCTCTTGTAAAAAATATCTTTTAAGCAACCTAACGGAAGTTCTAATTAGAAGGTCTCTATGTGAAAAAATATAACAGAAGTTCATTTTGGAAAGTATCTTCTCGAAGAAATTTCACCAAGGTAAACTTTTCAAAAAGTTTTTATGTAAAATCCCTTGCAATTGCTATTTTGGAGTTCACACTTTGAAGGAACGTTCCGGATTTTAATATTTAGATTCCCCTTTATAAAGGAACATTCCTTAAGTAACCTTTTAGATAGCTTATCTTTTAAGCAACCTAACGGAAGTTCTAATTCGAAGGTCCCTATGTGAAAAAATATAACAGAAGTTCATTTTGGAAAGTTTCTTCTCGAAGAAATTTCACCAAGGTAAACTTTTCAAAAAGTTTTCGTGTAAAATCCCTTGCAATTGCTATTTTGGAGTTCACACTTTAAAGGACACTCCGGATTTTAATATTTAGATTCCCCTACGTAAAGCAATTTTCTTTAATCAACCTCTTGTAAAAAATATCTTTTAAGCAACCTAACGGAAGTTCTAATTAGAAGGTCCCTATGTGAAAAAATATAACAGAAATTCATTTTGGAATGTATCTTCTCGAAGAAATTTCACGAAGGTAAACTTTTCAAAAAGCTTTTCTTTTATTATCCCTTGGAATTGCTTTTTTGGAGTTCACACTTTAAAGGAACCTCCGGATTTTAATATTTAGATTCCCCTACGTAAAGCAATTTTCTTTAATCAACCTCTTGTAAAAAATATCTTTTAAGCAACCTAACGGAAGTTCTAATTAGAAGGTCCCTATGTGAAAAAATATAACAGAAGTTCAATTTCGAAAGTGTCTTCTCGAAGAAATTTTACGAAGGTAAACTTTTCAGAATGCTTTTCTCTTATTATCCCTTGGAATTGCTTTTTTGGAGTTCACACTTATAATGAAATCCAGGATTTTAATATTTAGATTTCCCTACGTAAAGCAATTTTCTTTAATCAACCTCTTGTAAAAAATATCTTTTAAGCAACCTAACGGAAGTTTTAATTCGAAGGTCCCTATGTGAAAAAATATAACAGAAGTTCAATTTCGAAAGTGTCTTCTCGAAGAAATTTTACGAAGGTAAACTTTTCAGAATGCTTTTCTTTTATTATCCCTTGGAATTGCTTTTTTGGAGTTCACACTTTTAATGAAATCCAGGATTTTAATATTTAGATTTCCCTACGTAAAGCAATTTTCTTTAATCAACCTCTTGAAAAAAATATCTTTTAAGCAACCTTACGGAAGTTCTAATTAGAAGGTCCCTATGTGAAAAAATATAACAGAAGTTCATTTTGGAAAGTATCTTCTCGAAGAAATTTCACCAAGGTAAACTTTTCAAAAAGTTTTTATGTAAAATCCCTTGCAATTGCTATTTTGGAGTTCACACTTTGAAGGAACGTTCCGGATTTTAATATTTAGATTCCCCTTTATAAAGGAACATTCCTTAAGTAACCTTTTAGATAGCTTATCTTTTAAGCAACCTAACGGAAGTTCTAATTCGAAGGTCCCTATGTCAAAAAATATAACAGAAGTTCATTTTGGAAAGTTTCTTCTCGAAGAAATTTCACCAAGGTAAACTTTTCAAAAAGTTTTCGTGTAAAATCCCTTGCAATTGCTATTTTGGAGTTCACACTTTAAAGGACACTCCGGATTTTAATATTTAGATTCCCCTACGTAAAGCAATTTTCTTTAATCAACCTCTTGTAAAAAATATCTTTTAAGCAACCTAACGGAAGTTCTAATTAGAAGGTCTCTATGTGAAAAAATATAACAGAAGTTCATTTTGGAAAGTATCTTCTCGAAGAAATTTCACGAATGTAAACTTTTCAAAAAGTTTTCTTGTATAATCCCTTGGAATTGCTTTTTTGGAGTTCACACTTTATAGGAACGTTCCGGAATTTATTATTTAGATTCCCCTTCATAAAGGAACATTCCTTAAGTAACCTTTTAGATAGCTTATCTTTTAAGCAACCTAACGGAAGTTTTAATTCGAAGGTCCCTATGTGAAAAAATATAACAGAAGTTCAATTTCGAAAGTGTCTTCTCGAAGAAATTTTACGAAGGTAAACTTTTCAGAATGCTTTTCTCTTATTATCCCTTGGAATTGCTTTTTTGGAGTTCACACTTATAATGAAATCCAGGATTTTAATATTTAGATTTCGCTACGTATAGCAATTTTCTTTAATCAACCTCTTGTAAAAAATATCTTTTAAGCAACCTAACGGAAGTTCTAATTAGAAGGTCCCTTAGTGAAAAAATATAACAGAAGTTCATTTTGGAAAGTATCTTCTCGAAGAAATTTCACCAAGGTAAACTTTTCAAAAAGTTTTTATGTAAAATCCCTTGCAATTGCTATTTTGGAGTTCACACTTTAAAGGAACCTCCGGATTTTAATATTTAGATTCCCCTTCATTAAGGAACTTTCCAAGAGAAACATTTTAGATAGCATATCTATTAAGCAAACTCACGGAATTTCAATTTCAAAGATCCCGCTTTGAAAAAATATAACAGAAGTTTAATTATCGAATGTATCTTCTCAAAGAAATTTCACGAAGGTAAACTTTACAGAAAGTTTTTATTTAAAATCCCTTGCAATTGCTATTTTGGAGTTCACACTTTAAAGGAACGTTCCGGATTTCAATATTTAGATTCCCCTTCATAAAGAAACATTCCTTAAGTAACCTTTTAGATAGCTTATCTTTTAAGCGACCTCAAAAAGTTCAATTTCAAAGATCCCGCTTAGAAAAAATATAACAGAAGTTCAATTTCAAAAGTGTCTTCTCGAAGAAATTTTACGAAGGTAAATTTTTCAGAATGCTTTTCTTGTATAATCCCTTGGAATTGCTTTTTTGGAGTTCACATTTAAAGGAACCTCCGGATTTTAATATTTAGATTCCCCTTCATAAAGGAACTTTTCAAGAGAAACATTTTAGATAGCATATCTATTAAGCAAACTCACGGAATTTCAATTTCAAAGATCCCGCTTAGAAAAAATATAACAGAAGTTCATTTTCGAAAGTTTCTTCTCGAAGAAATTTCACGAATGTAAACTTTTCAAAAAGTTTTCTTGTATAATCCCTTGGAATTGCTTTTTTGGAGTTCACACTTTAAAGGAACCTCCGGATTTTAATATTTAGATTCCCCTTCATAAAGGAACTTTCCAAGAGAAACATTTTAGATAGCATATCTATTAAGCAAACTCACGGAATTTCAGTTTCAAAGATCCCGCTTTGAAAAAATATAACAGAAGTTCATTTTCGAAAGTTTCTTCTCGAAGAAATTTCACGAAGGTTAACTTTTCAAAAATCTTTTCTTGTATAATCCCTTGGAATTGCTTTTTTGGAGTTCACACTTTAAAGGAACCTCCGGATTTTAATATTTAGATTCCCCTACGTAAAGCAATTTTCTTTAATCAACCTCTTGTAAAAAATATCTTTTAAGCAACCTAACGGAAGTTCTAATTAGAAGGTCCCTATGTGAAAAAATATAGCAGAAATTCATTTTGGAAAGTATCTTCTCGAAGAAATTTCACCAAGGTAAACTTTTCAAAAAGTTTTTATGTAAAATCCCTTGCAATTGCTATTTTGGAGTTCACACTCTAAAGGAACGTTCCGGATTTCAATATTTAGATTCCCCTTCATAAAGAAACATTCCTTAAGTAACCTTTTAGATAGCTTATCTTTTAAGCAACCTCAAAAAGTAATATTTCAAACTCCCGCTTTGAAAAAATATAACAGAAGTTTAATTTTCGAATGTATCTTCTCAAAGAAATTTCACGAAGGTAAACTTTACAGAAAGTTTTTATTTAAAATCCCTTGCAATTGCTTTTTTGGAGTTCACACTTTAAATGAACCTCCGGATTTTAATATTTAGATTCCCCTTCATAAAGAAACATTCCTTAAGTAACCTTTTAGATAGCTTATCTTTTAAGCAACCTCAAGAAGTTATATTTCAAACTCCCGCTTAGAAAAAATATAACAGAAGTTCATTTACGAAAGTTTCTTCTCGAAGAAATTTTACGAAGTTAAATTTTTCAGAATGCTTTTCTTGTATAATCCCTTGGAATTGCTTTTTTGGAGTTCACATTTAAAGGAACCTCCGGATTTTAATATTTAGATTCCCCTTCATAAAGGAACCTTCCAAGAGTAACCTTTTAGATAGCATTTCTATTAAGCAAGCTCACGGAAGTTCAATTTCAAAGGTCCCGCTTTGAAAAAATATAACAGAAGTTCATTTTCCAAAGTTTCTTCTCGAAGAAATTTCACGAAGGTTAACTTTTCAAAAAGTTTTCTTGTATTATCCCTTGGAATTGCTATTTTGAAGTTCACACTTTAAAGGAACCTCCGGATTTTAATATTTAGATTCCCCTTCATAAAGGAACTTTCCAAGAGAAACATTTTAGATAGCATATCTATTAAGCAAACTCACAGAAGTTCAATTTCAATGGTCCCGCCTTGAAAAAATATAACAGAAGTTCTTTTTCGAAAGTTTCTTCTCGAAGAAATTTCACGAAGGTTAACTTTTCAGAAAGTTTTCTTGTATAATCCCTTGGAATTGCTTTTTTGGAGTTCACACTTTAAAGGAACCTTCCGGATTTTAATATTTAGATTCCCTTTCATTAAGGAACTTTCCAAGAGTAACCTTTTAGATAGCATTTCTATTAAGCAAGCTCACGGAAGTTCAATTTCAAAGGTCCCGCTTTGAAAAAATATAACAGAAGTTCATTTTCCAAAGTTTCTTCTCGAAGAAATTTCACGAAGGTTAACTTTTCAAAAAGTTTTCTTGTATAATCCCTTGGAATTGCTTTTTTGGAGTTCACACTTTAAAGGAACCTCCGGATTTTAATATTTAGATTCCCCTTCATAAAGGAACTTTCCAAGAGTAACCTTTTAGATAGCATATCTATTAAGCAAACTCACAGAAGTTCAATTTCAATGGTCCCGCTTTGAAAAAATATAACAGAAGTTCATTTTCGAAAGTATCTTCTCGAAGAAATTTCACGAAGGTATACTTTTCAAAAAGCTTTTCTTTTATAATCCCTTGGAACTGCTTTTTTGGAGTTCTCACTTAAAATGAACCTCCAGGATTTTAATATTTAGATTCCCTTTCATAGAGGAACGTTCCAAGAGTAACCTTTTAGATAGCATTTCTTTTGAGCAAACTCACAGAAGTTCAATTTCAAAGTCCCGCTTTGAAAAAATATAACAGATTTTCATATTCGAATGTATCTTCTCTTAAAAATTTCACGAAGGTAAACTTTTCAAAAAGTTTTCTTGTATAATCCCTTGGAATTGCTTTTTTGGAGTTCACACTTTAAAGGAACCTCCGGATTTTAATATTTAGATTCCCTTTCATAGAGGAACGTTCCAAGAGTAACCTTTTAGATAGCATTTCTTTTGAGCAAACTCACAGAAGTTCAATTTTAAAGGTCCCGCTTTAAAAAATTATAACAGAAGTTCGTTTTCGAATGAATCTTCTCGAAGAAATTTCACAAGGGTAAACTTTTCAGAAAGCTTTTCTTTTATAATCTTTTGGAATTGCTTTTTTGGAGTTCACTCTTTAAAAGAACCTTCCTGATTTTAATATTTAGATTCCCTTTAATAATGGAACTTTCCGGAATTAACCTTTTAGATAGCATTTCTATTAAGCAAGCTCACGGAAGTTCAATTTCAAAGGTCCCGCTTTGAAAAAATATAACAGAAAGTCATTTTCGAAAGTTTCTTCTCGAAGAAATTTCACGAAGGTAAACTTTTCAAAAAGTTTTCTTGTATAATCCCTTGGAATTGCTTTTTTGGAGTTCACACTTTAAAGGAACCTCCGGATTTTAATATTTAGATTCCCCTTCATAAAGGAACTTTCCAAGAGAAACATTTTAGATAGCATATCTATTAAGCAAACTCACAGAAGTTCAATTTCAATGGTCCCGCCTTGAAAAAATATAACAGAAGTTCATTTTCGAAAGTTTCTTCTCGAAGAAATTTCACGAAGGTAAACTTTTCAAAAAGCTTTTCTTTTATAATCCCTTGGAATTGCTTTTTTGGAGTTCACACTTTAAAGGAACCTCCGGATATTAAAATTTTGATTCCCCTTCATAAAGGAACTTTTCGGAAGTAACCTTTTAGATAGCTTATCTTTTAAGCAACCTCAAAAAGTTTAATTTCAAAGTCCCGCTTTGAAAAAATATAACAGATTTTCATTTTCGAATGGATCTTCTCGAAGAAATTTCACGAAGGTAAACTTTTCAAAAAGCTTTTCTTTTATAATCCCTTGGAATTGCTTTTTTGGAGTTCACACTTTAAAGGAACCTCCGGATTTTAATATTTAGATTCCCCTTCATAAAGGAACTTTCCAAGAGTAACCTTTTAGATAGCATATCTATTAAGCAAACTCACGGAAGTTCAATTTCAAAGGTCCCGCTTTGAAAAAATATAACAGAAGCTCATTTTCGAAAGTTTCTTCTCGAAGAGATTTCACGAAGGTAAACTTTTCAGAAAGCTTTTCTTTTATAATCCCTTGGAATTGCTATTTTGGAGTTCACACTTTAAAGGAACCTTCCGGATTTTAATATTTAGATTCCCCTTCATAAAGGAACTTTCCGGAAGTAACCTTTTAGATAGCTTATCTTTTAAGCAAGCTCACGGAAGTTCAATTTTAAAGGTCCCGCTTTAAAAAAATATAACAGAAGTTCATTTTCGAATGAATCTTCTCGAAGAAATTTTACGAAGGTAAACTTTTCAGAAAGCTTTTCTTTTATAATCCCTTGGAATTGCTTTTTTGGAGTTCACACTTTAAATGAACCTCCCGGATTTTAATATTTAGATTCCCCTTCATAAAGGAACTTTCCAAGAGTAGCCTTTTAGATAGCATATCTATTAAGCAAACTCACAGAAGTTCAATTTCAATGGTCCCGCTTTGAAAAATATAACAGAAGTTCTTTTTCGAAAGTTTCTTCTCGAAGAAATTTCACGAAGGTTAACTTTTCAAAAAGTTTTCTTGTAAAATCCCTTGGAATTGCTTTTTTGGAGTTCACACTTTAAAGGAACCTCCGGATTTTAATATTTAGATTCCCTTTCATAATAGAACTTTCCAAGAGTAACCTTTTAGATAGCATATCTTTTAAGCAAACTCACGGAAGTTCAATTTCAAAGGTCCCGCTTTGAAGAAATATAACAGAAGTTCATTTTCGAATGTTTCTTCTCTAAAAAATTTTACGAAGGTAAACTTTACAGAAAGCTTTTATTTTATAATCCCTTGGAATTGCTTTTTTGGTGTTCACACTTTGAAGGAGCGTTCCGGATTATAATATTTAGATTCCCCTTCATAAAGGAATTTTCCTTAAGTAACGTTTTTGGAAAGCATATCTTTTAAGCAACCTAACGGAAGTTCAATTTTTAAGGTCCCGCTTTGAAATAATATAACAGATGTTCATTTTCTAAAGTTTCTTCTCGAAGAAATTTCACGAAGGTATACTTTTCAAAAAGCTTTTCTTTTATAATCCTTTGGAATTGCTTTTTTGGAGTTCACACTTTAAAGGAACCTCCAGGATTTTAATATTTAGATTCCCCTTCATAAAGGAACTTTCCGGAAGTAACCTTTTAGATAGCATTTCTATTAAGCAAGCTCACGGAAGTTCAATTTCAAAGGTCCCGCTTTGAAAAAATATAACAGAAGTTCATTTTCGAAAGTTTCTTCTCGAAGAAATTTCACGAAGGTAAACTTTTCAAAAAGCTTTTCTTTTATAATCCCTTGGAATTGCTTTTTTGGAGTTCACACTTTAAAGGAACCTCCAGGATTTTAATATTTAGATTCCCTTTCATTGAGCAACTTTCCGAGAGTAAACTTTTAGATAGCATATCTATTAAGCAAACTCACAGAAGTTCAATTTCAAAGGTCCCGCTTTGAAAAAATATAACAGAAGTTCTTTTTCGAAAGTTTCTTCTCGAAGAAATTTCACGAAGGTTAACTTTTCAGAAAGTTTTCTTGTAAAATCCCTTGGAATTGCTTTTTTGGAGTTCACATTTAAAGGAACCTTCCGGATTTTAATATTTAGATTCCCCTTCATTAAGGAACTTTCAAGAAGTTACCTTTTAGATAGCTTATCTTTTAAGCAACCTCAAAAAGTTATATTTCAAACTCCCGATTTGAAAAAATATAACAGAAGTTCATTTTCCAAAGTTTCTTCTCGAAGAAATTTCACGAAGGTTAACTTTTCAAAAAGTTTTCTTGTATAATCCCTTGGAATTGCTTTTTTGGAGTTCACACTTTAAAGGAACCTCCGGATTTTAATATTTAGATTCCCCTTCATAAAGAAACTTTCCAAGAGAAACATTTTAGATAGAATATCTTTTAAGCAAGCTCACGGAAGTTCAATTTCAAAGGTCCCGCTTTGAAAAAATATAACAGAAGTTCATTTTCCAAAGTTTCTTCTCGAAGAAATTTCACGAAGGTAAACTTTTCAGAAAGCTTTTCTTTTATAATCCCTTGGAATTGCTTTTTTGGAGTTCACACTTTAGATAAGCCTCCCGGATTTTAATATTTAGATTCCCTTTCATAATAGAACTTTCCAAGAGTAACCTTTTAGATAGCATATCTATTAAGCAAACTCCCGGAATTTCAATTTCAAAGGTCCCGGTTTAAAAAAAATATAACAGAAGTTCATTTTCGAAAGTTTCTTCTCGAAGAAATTTCACGAAGGTAAACTTTTCAAAAAGTTTTCTTGTATAATCCCTTGGAATTGCTTTTTTGGAGTTCACACTTTAAAGGAACCTCCGGATTTTAATATTTAGATTCCCCTTTCATTGAGCAATTTTCTTGAATCAACCTCTTGTAAAATATATCTTTAAGCAAGCTCACGGAAGTTCAATTTCAAAGGTCCTGCTTTGAAAAAGTATAACAGATTTTCATTTTCGAATGAATCTTCTTGAAGAAATTTTACGAAGGTAAACTTTTCAGAAAGCTTTTCTTTTATAATCCCTTGGAATTGCTATTTTGGAGTTCACACTTTAAAGGAACCTTCCGGATTTTAATATTTAGATTCCCCTTCATAAAGGAACTTTCCGGAAGTAACCTTTTCGACAGCTTATCTTTAAGCATCCTCAAAAAGGTCAATTACAAAGGTAAGTGTTGAAAAAACATTAAAGAAGGTCATTTTCGAAAATTTCTTCTCGAAGAAATTTTACGAAGGTAAACTTTTCAGATAGCTTTTCTTTTATAATCCCTTGGAATTGCTTTTTTGGAGTTCACACTTTAAAGGAACCTCCCGGATTTTAATTTTTAGATTCCCCTTCATAAAGGAACTTTCCGGAAGTAACCTTTTAGAATGCATTTCTATTAAGCAAACTCACGGAAGTTCAATTTCAAAGGTCCTGCTTTGAAAAAATATAACAGATTTTCATTTTCGAATGAATCTTCTTGAAGAAATTTTACGAAGGTAAACTTTTCAGAAAGCTTTTCTTGTAAAATCCTTTGGAATTGCTTTTTATTGGAGTTCACACTTTAAAGGAACCTCCGGATATTAAAATTTTGATTCCCCTTCATAAAGGAACTTTCCGAGAGTAACCTTTTAGATAGCATTTCTATTAAGCAAGCTCACGGAAGTTCAATTTCAAAGGTCCCGCTTTGAAAAAATATAACAGAAAGTCATTTTCGAAAGTTTCTTCTCGAAGAAATTTCACGAAGGTAAACTTTACAGAAAGCTTTTCTTTTATAATCCCTTGGAATTGCTTTTTTGGAGTTCACACTTTAAAGGAACCTCCAGGATTTTAATATTTAGATTCCCTTTCATTGAGCAACTTTCCGAGAGTAACCTTTTAGATAGCATATCTATTAAGCAAACTCACAGAAGTTCAATTTCAATGGTCCCGCCTTGAAAAAATATAACAGAAGTTCTTTTTCGAAAGTTTCTTCTCGAAGAAATTTCACGAAGGTAAACTTTTCAAAAAGCTTTTCTTTTATAATCCCTTGGAATTGCTTTTTTGGAGTTCACACTTTAAAGGAACCTCCAGGATTTTAATATTTAGATTCCCTTTCATAAAGGAACTTTCCGGAAGAAACCTTTTAGATAGCTTATCTTTTAAGCAAGCTCACGGAAGTTCAATTTCAAAGGTCCCGCTTTGAAAAAATATAACAGAAGTTCATTTTCGAAAGTTTCTTCTCGAAGAAATTTCACGAAGGTAAACTTTTCAAAAAGCTTTTCTTTTATAATCTTTTGGAATTGCTTTTTTGGAGTTCACACTTTAAAGGAACCTCCAGGATTTTAATATTTAGATTCCCTTTCATTGAGCAACTTTCCGAGAGTAACCTTTTAGATAGCATATCTATTAAGCAAACTCACAGAAGTTCAATTTCAATGGTCCCGCCTTGAAAAAATATAACAGAAGTTCTTTTTCGAAAGTTTCTTCTCGAAGAAATTTCACGAAGGTAAACTTTTCAGAAAGCTTTTCTTTTATAATCCCTTGGAATTGCTTTTTTGGAGTTCACACTTTAAAGGAACCTTCCGGATTTTAATATTTAGATTCCCTTTCATTGAGCAACTTTCCGAGAGTATACTTTTAGAAAGCATATCTATTAAGCAAACTCACAGAAGTTCAATTTCAAAGGTCCCGCTTTGAAAAAATATAACAGATTTTCATTTTCGAATGTATCTTCTCTAAAAAATTTCACGAAGGTAAACTTTTCAAAAAGCTTTTCTTTTATAATCCTTTGGAATTGCTTTTTTGGAGTTCACACTTTAAAGGAACCTCCGGATATTAAAATTTTGATTCCCCTTCATAAAGGAACTTTCCGAGAGTAACCTTTTAGATAGCATTTCTATTAAGCAAGCTCACAGAAGTTCAATTATAAAAGTCCCGCTTTGAAAAAATATAAAAGAAGTTCATTTTCGAAAGTTTCCTCTCGAAGAAATTTCACGAAGGTAAACTTTTCAAAAAGCTTTTCTTTTATAATCCCTTGGAATTGCTTTTTTGGAGTTCACACTTTAAAGGAACCTTCCGGATTTTAATATTTAGATTCCCTTTCATTAAGGAACTTTCCAAGAGTAACCTTTTAGATAGCATTTCTATTAAGCAAGCTCACGGAAGTTCAATTTCAAAGGTCCCGCTTTGAAAAAATATAACAGAAGTTCATTTTCGAAAGTTTCTTCTCGAAGAAATTTCACGAAGGTAAACTTTACAGAAAGCTTTTCTTTTATAATCCCTTGGAATTGCTTTTTTGGAGTTCACACTTTAAATAAAACTCCCGGATTTTAATATTTAGATTCCCCTTCATAAAGGAACTTTCCAAGAGTAACCTTTTAGATAGCATATCTATTAAGCAAACTCACAGAAGTTCAATTTCAATGGTCCCGCCTTGAAAAAATATAACAGAAGTTCTTTTTCGAAAGTTTCTTCTCGAAGAAATTTCACGAAGGTTAACTTTTCAAAAAGTTTTCTTGTATAATCCCTTGGAATTGCTTTTTTGGAGTTCACACTTTAAAGGAACCTCCGGATTTTAATATTTAGATTCCCTTTCATTAAGGAACTTTCCAAGAGTAACCTTTTAGATAGCATATCTATTAAGCAAACTCACAGAAGTTCAATTTCAAAGGTCCCGCTTTGAAAAAATATAACAGATTTTCATTTTCGAATGTATCTTCTCTAAAAAATTTCACGAAGGTAAACTTTACAGAAAGCTTTTTTTTTATAATCCCTTGGAATTGCTTTTTTGGAGTTCACACTTAATAGGAACCTCCGGATATTAAAATTTTGATTCCCTTTGATTGAGCAACTTTCCCAGAGTAACCTTTTAGAAAGCATATCTATTAAGCAAACTCACAGAAGTTCAATTTCAAAGGTCCCGCTTTGAAAAAATATAACAGAAGTTCATTTTCGAAAGTTTCTTCTCGAAGAAATTTCACGAAGGTTAACTTTTCAAAAAGTTTTCTTGTATAATCCCTTGGAATTGCTTTTTTGGAGTTCACACTTTAAAGGAACCTTCCGGATTTTAATATTTAGATTCCCCTTCATAAAGGAACCTTCCAAGAGTAACCTTTTAGATAGCATATCTATTAAGCAAACTCACATAAGTTCAATTTCAAAGGTCCCGCTTTGAAAAAATATAACAGAAGTTCATTTTCGAATGGATCTTCTCGAAGAAATTTCACGAAGGTAAACTTTTCAAAAAGCTTTTCTTTTATAATCTTTTGGAATTGCTTTTTTGGAGTTCACACTTTAAAGGAACCTCCGGATTTTAATATTTAGATTCCCTTTCATTAAGGAACTTTCCAAGAGTAACATTTTAGATAGCATATCTATTAAGCAAACTCACAGAAGTTCAATTTCAAAGGTCCCGCTTTGAAAAAATATAACAGAAGTTCATTTTCGAATGTTTCTTCTCGAAGAAATTTCACGAAGGTAAACTTTTCAAAAAGCTTTTCTTGTATAATCCCTTGTAATTGCTTTTTTGGAGTTCACACTTTAAATGAACCTCCAGGATTTTAATATTTAGATTCCCTTTCATTGAGCAACTTTCCGAGAGTAACCTTTTAGATAGCATATCTATTAAGCAAACTCACAGAAGTTCAATTTCAAAGGTCCCGCTTTGAAAAAATATAACAGAAGTTCATTTTCGAATGTATCTTCTCGAAGAAATTTCACGAAGGTTAACTTTTCAGAAAGTTTTCTTGTATAATCCCTTGGAATTGCTTTTTTGGAGTTCACACTTTAAAGGAACCTTCCGGATTTTAATATTTAGATTCCCTTTCATTAAGGAACTTTCCAAGAGTAACCTTTTAGATAGCATTTCTATTAAGCAAGCTCACGGAAGTTCAATTTCAAAGGTCCCGCTTTGAAAAAATATAACAGAAGTTCATTTTCCAAAGTTTCTTCTCGAAGAAATTTCACGAAGGTTAACTTTTCAAAAAGTTTTCTTGTATAATCCCTTGGAATTGCTTTTTTGGAGTTCACACTTTAAAGGAACCTCCGGATTTTAATATTTAGATTCCCCTTCATAAAGGAACTTTCCAAGAGTAACCTTTTAGATAGCATATCTATTAAGCAAACCCACAGAAGTTCAATTTCAATGGTCCCGCCTTGAAAAAATATAACAGATTTTCATTTTCGAATGTATCTTCTCAAAGAAATTTCACGAAGGTAAACTTTACAGAAAGCTTTTCTTTTATAATCCCTTGGAATTGCTTTTTTGGAGTTCACACTTTAAAGGAACCTCCGGATTTTAAGATTTAGATTCCCCTTCATAAAGGAACTTTCCAAGAGTAGCCTTTTAGATAGCATATCTATTAAGCAAACTCACGGAAGTTCAATTTCAAAGATCCCGATTTGAAAAAATATAACAGAAGTTCATTTTCCAAAGTTTCTTCTCGAAGAAATTTCACGAAGGTTAACTTTTCAAAAAGTTTTCTTGTATAATCCCTTGGAATTGCTTTTTTGGAGTTCACACTTTAAAGGAACCTCCGGATTTTAATATTTAGATTCCCCTTCATTAAGGAACTTTCAAGAAGTTACCTTTTAGATAGCTTATCTTTTAAGCAACCTCAAAAAGTTATATTTCAAACTCCCGCTTTGAAAAAATATAACAGATTTTCATTTTCGAATGTATCTTCTCAAAGAAATTTCACGAAGGTAAACTTTACAGAAAGCTTTTCTTTTATAATCCCTTGGAATTGCTTTTTTGGAGTTCACACTTTAAATAAAACTCCCGGATTTTAATATTTAGATTCCCCTTCATAAAGGAACTTTCCAAGAGTAACCTTTTAGATAGCATATCTATTAAGCAAACTCACAGAAGTTCAATTTCAATGGTCCCGCTTTGAAAAAATATAACAGAAGTTCATTTTCGAAAGTTTCTTCTCGAAGAAATTTCACGAAGGTTAACTTTTCAAAAGCTTTTCTTGTATAATCCCTTGTAATTGCTTTTTTGGAGTTCACACTTTAAAGGAACCTCCAGGATTTTAATATTTAGATTCCCTTTCATTGAGCAACTTTCCAAGAGTAGCCTTTTAGATAGCATATCTATTAAGCAAACTCACAGAAGTTCAATTTCAATGGTCCCGCTTTGAAAAAATATAACAGAAGTTCTTTTTCGAAAGTTTCTTCTCGAAGAAATTTCACGAAGGTTAACTTTTCAGAAAGTTTTCTTGTAAAATCCCTTGGAATTGCTTTTTTGGAGTTCACATTTAAAGGAACCTTCCGGATTTTAATATTTAGATTCCCCTTCATTAAGGAACTTTCAAGAAGTTACCTTTTAGATAGCTTATCTTTTAAGCAACCTCAAAAAGTTATATTTCAAACTCCCGCTTTGAAAAAATATAACAGATTTTCATTTTCGAATGTATCTTCTCAAAGAAATTTCACGAAGGTAAACTTTACAGAAAGCTTTTCTTTTATAATCCCTTGGAATTGCTTTTTTGGAGTTCACACTTTAAAGGAACCTCCGGATTTTAAGATTTAGATTCCCCTTCATAAAGGAACTTTCCAAGAGTAGCCTTTTAGATAGCATATCTATTAAGCAAACTCACAGAAGTTCAATTTCAATGGTCCCGCTTTGAAAAAATATAACAGAAGTTCTTTTTCGAAAGTTTCTTCTCGAAGAAATTTCACGAAGGTTAACTTTTCAGAAAGTTTTCTTGTAAAATCCCTTGGAATTGCTTTTTTGGAGTTCACATTTAAAGGAACCTTCCGGATTTTAATATTTAGATTCCCCTTCATTAAGGAACTTTCAAGAAGTTACCTTTTAGATAGCTTATCTTTTAAGCAACCTCAAAAAGTTATATTTCAAACTCCCGCTTTGAAAAAATATAACAGATTTTCATTTTCGAATGTATCTTCTCAAAGAAATTTCACGAAGGTTAACTTTTCAAAAAGTTTTCTTGTATAATCCCTTGGAATTGCTTTTTTGGAGTTCACACTTTAAAGAAACGTTCCGGATTTTAATATTTAGATTCCCTTTCATTGAGCAACTTTCCGAGAGTAAACTTTTAGATAGCATATCTATTAAGCAAACTCACAGAAGTTCAATTTCAAAGGTCCCGCTTTGAAAAAAAATAAAAGAAGTTCATTTTCGAATGAATCTTCTCAAAGAAATTTCACGAAGGTTAACTTTTCAAAAAGTTTTCTTGTATAATCCCTTGGAATTGCTTTTTTGGAGTTCACACTTTAAAGGAACCTCCGGATTTTAATATTTAGATTCCCTTTCATTAAGGAACTTTCCAAGAGAAACCTTTTAGATAGCATTTCTATTAAGCAAGCTCACGGAAGTTCAATTTCAAAGGTCCCGCTTTGAAAAAATATAACAGATTTTCATTTTCGAAAGTTTCTTATCGAAGAAATTTCACGAAGGTAAACTTTTCAAAAAGCTTTTCTTTTATAATCTTTTGGAATTGCTTTTTTGGAGTTCACACTTAATAGGAACCTCCGGATATTAAAATTTTGATTCCCTTTCATTGAGCAACTTTCCGAGAGTAACCTTTTAGAAAGCATATCTATTAAGCAAACTCACAGAAGTTCAATTTCAAAGGTCCTGCTTTGAAAAAATATAACAGATTTTCATTTTCGAAAGTTTCTTATCGAAGAAATTTCACGAAGGTAAACTTTTCAAAAAGCTTTTTTTTTATAATCCCTTGGAATTGCTTTTTTGGAGTTCACACTAAATAGGAACCTCCGGATATTAAAATTTTGATTCCCCTTCATAAAGGAACCCTCCGGAAGTAACCTTTTAGATAGCTTATCTTTTAAGCAACCTCAAAAAGTTCAATTTCAAAGGTCCCGCTTTGAAAAAATATAACAGATTTTCATTTTCGAATGTATCTTCTCTAAAAAATTTCACGAAGGTAAACTTTACAGAAAGCTTTTTTTTTATAATCCCTTGGAATTGCTTTTTTGGAGTTCACACTCTAAATGAACTTTCAGGATTTTAATATTTAGGTTCCCTTTCATAGATGAACGTTCCAAGAGTAACCTTTTAGATAGCATTTCTTTTGAGCAAACTCACGGAAGTTCAATTTCAAAGGTCCCGCTTTGAAAAAATATAAAAGAAGTTCATTTTCGAATGGATCTTTTCGAAGAAATTTCACGAAGGTAAATTTTACAGAAAGCTTTTTTTTTATAATCCCTTGGAATTGCTTTTTTGGAGTTCACACTTAATAGGAACCTCCGGATATTAAAATTTTGATTCCCTTTCATTGAGCAACTTTCCGAGAGTAACCTTTTAGATAGCATATCTATTAAGCAAACTCACAGAAGTTCAATTTCAAAGGTCCCGCTTTGAAAAAATATAACAGATTTTCATTTTCGAAAGTTTCTTCTCGAAGAAATTTCACGAAGGTAAACTTTTCAAAAAGCTTTTCTTTTATAATCTTTTGGAATTGCTTTTTTGGAGTTCACACTTTAAAGGAACCTTCCGGATTTTAATATTTAGATTCCCTTTCATTAAGGAACTTTCAAGAAGTTACCTTTTAGATAGCATATCTTTTAAGCAACCTCAAAAAGTTCAATTTCAAAGGTCCCGCTTTGAAAAAATATAACAGATTTTCATTTTCGAAAGTTTCTTCTCGAAGAAATTTCACGAAGGTAAACTTTTCAAAAAGCTTTTCTTTTATAATCTTTTGGAATTGCTTTTTTGGAGTTCACACTTTAAAGGAACCTCCAGGATTTTAATATTTAGATTCCCTTTCATTGAGCAACTTTCCGAGAGTAACCTTTTAGAATGCATATCTATTAAGCAAACTCACAGAAGTTCAATTTCAAAGGTCCCGCTTTGAAAAAAAATAAAAGAAGTTCATTTTCGAATGAATCTTCTCTAAAAAATTTCACGAAGGTAAACTTTTCAAAAAGCTTTTCTTTTATAATCTTTTGGAATTGCTTTTTTGGAGTTCACACTTTAAAGGAACCTCCAATTTTAATATTTAGGTTCCCTTTCATAGATGAACCCTCCGGAAGTAACCTTTTAGATAGCTTATCTTTTAAGCAACCTCAAAAAGTTTAATTTCAAAGTACCGCTTTGAAAAAATATAACAGATTTTCATTTTCGAATGTATCTTCTCTAAAAAATTTCACGAAGGTAAACTTTTCAAAAAGCTTTTCTTTTATAATCCCTTGTAATTGCTTTTTTGGAGTTCACACTTTAAAGGAACCTCCAGGATTTTAATATTTAGATTCCCTTTCATTGAGCAACTTTCCGAGAGTAACCTTTTAGATAGCATATCTATTAAGCAAACTCACAGAAGTTCAATTTCAAAGGTCCCGCTTTGAAAAAATATAACAGAAGTTCATTTTCGAAAGTTTCTTCTCGAAGAAATTTCACGAAGGTAAACTTTTCAAAAAGCTTTTCTTTTATAATCCCTTGGAATTGCTTTTTTGGAGTTCACACTTTAAATGAACTTTCAGGATTTTAATATTTAGGTTCCCTTTCATTGAGCAACTTTCTGAGAGTAACCTTTTAGATAGCATATCTATTAAGCAAACCCACAGAAGTTCAATTTCAATGGTCCCGCCTTGAAAAAATATAACAGATTTTCATTTTCGAATGTATCTTCTCAAAGAAATTTCACGAAGGTTAACTTTTCAAAAAGTTTTCTTGTATAATCCCTTGGAATTGCTTTTTTGGAGTTCACACTTTAAAGGAACCTCCGGATTTTAATATTTAGATTCCCTTTCATAGAGGAACGTTCCAAGAGTAACCTTTTAGAATGCATATCTATTAAGCAAACTCACATAAGTTCAATTTCAAAGGTCCCGCTTTGAAAAAATATAACAGAAGTTCATTTTCGAATGAATCTTCTCGAAGAAATTTCACGAAGGTAAACTTTTCAAAAAGCTTTTCTTGTTTAATCCCTTGTAATTGCTTTTTTGGAGTTCACACTTTAAATGAACCTCCAGGATTTAAATATTTAGATCCCCTTTCATAGATGAACGTTCCAAGAGTAACCTTTTAGATAGCATATCTATTAAGCAAACTCACAGAAGTTCAATTTCAAAGGTCCCGCTTTGAAAAAATATAACAGATTTTCATTTTCGAAAGTTTCTTCTCGAAGAAATTTCACGAAGGTAAACTTTTCAAAAAGCTTTTCTTTTATAATCTTTTGGAATTGCTTTTTTGGAGTTCACACTTTAAAGGAACCTCCAGGATTTTAATATTTAGATTCCCTTTCATTGAGCAACTTTCCGAGAGTAACCTTTAAGATAGCATATCTATTAAGCAAACTCACAGAAGTTCAATTTCAAAGGTTCTGCTTTGAAAAAATATAACAGATTTTCATTTTCGAATGTATCTTCTCTAAAAAATTTCACGAAGGTAAACTTTTCAAAAAGCTTTTCTTTTATAATCCCTTGGAATTGCTTTTTTGGAGTTCACACTTTAAAGGAACCTCCAGGATTTTAATATTTAGATTCCCTTTCATAGAGGAACGTTCCAAGAGTAACCTTTTAGATAGCATATCTATTAAGCAAACTCACAGAAGTTCAATTTCAAAGGTCCTGCTTTGAAAAAATATAACAGATTTTCATTTTCGAATGTATCTTCTCTAAAAAATTTCACGAAGGTAAACTTTTCAAAAAGCTTTTCTTTTATAATCCCTTGGAATTGCTTTTTTGGAGTTCACACTTTAAAGGAACCATTCGAATTTTAATATTCAGATTCCCTTTCATTGAGCAACTTTCCGAGAGTAAACTTTTAGATAGCATATCTATTAAGCAAACTCACAGAAGTTCAATTTCAAAGGTCCCGCTTTGAAAAAATATAACAGAAGTTCATTTTCGAAAGTTTCTTCTCGAAGAAATTTCACGAAGGTAAACTTTTCAAAAAGCTTTTCTTTTATAATCTTTTGGAATTGCTTTTTTGGAGTTCACACTTTAAATGAACCTCCAGGATTTAAATATTTAGATCCCCTTTCATAGATGAACGTTCCAAGAGTAACCTTTTAGATAGCATATCTATTAAGCAAACTCACAGAAGTTCAATTTCAAAGGTCCCGCTTTGAAAAAATATAACAGAAGTTCATTTTCGAATGAATCTTCTCGAAGAAATTTCACGAAGGTAAACTTTTCAAAAAGCTTTTCTTGTATAATCCCTTGTAATTGCTTTTTTGGAGTTCACACTTTAAATGAACCTCCAGGATTTAAATATTTAGATCCCCTTTCATTGAGCAACTTTCCGAGAGTAACCTTTAAGATAGCATATCTATTAAGCAAACTCACAGAAGTTCAATTTCAAAGGTCCCGCTTTGAAAAAATATAACAGATTTTCATTTTCGAATGGATCTTCTCGAAGAAATTTCACGAAGGTAAACTTTTCAAAAAGCTTTTCTTTTATAATCTTTTGGAATTGCTTTTTTGGAGTTCACACTTAATAGGAACCTCCGGATATTAAAATTTTGATTCCCTTTCATTGAGCAACTTTCCGAGAGTATACTTTTAGAAAGCATATCTATTAAGCAAACTCACAGAAGTTCAATTTCAAAGGTCCCGCTTTGAAAAAATATAACAGAAGTTCATTTTCGAATGTTTCTTCTCGAAGAAATTTCACGAAGGTAAACTTTTCAAAAAGCTTTTCTTTTATAATCCCTTGGAATTGCTTTTTTGGAGTTCACACTTTAAAGGAACCTCCAGGATTTTAATATTTAGATTCCCCTTCATAAAGGACTTTCCAAGAGTAACCTTTTAGATAGCATATCTATTAAGCAAACTCACAGAAGTTCAATTTCAAAGGTCCCGCTTTGAAAAAATATAACAGATTTTCATTTTCGAATGGATCTTCTCGAAGAAATTTCACGAAGGTAAACTTTTCAAAAAGCTTTTCTTTTATAATCCCTTGGAATTGCTTTTTTGGAGTTCACACTTTAAAGGAACCATTCGAATTTTAATATTTAGATTCCCTTTCATAGAGGAACGTTCCAAGAGTAACCTTTTAGAATGCATATCTATTAAGCAAACTCACATAAGTTCAATTTCAAAGGTCCCGCTTTGAAAAAATATAACAGAAGTTCATTTTCGAAAGTTTCTTCTCGAAGAAATTTCACGAAGGTTAACTTTTCAAAAAGTTTTCTTGTATAATCCCTTGGAATTGCTTTTTTGGAGTTCACACTTTAAAGGAACCTTCCGGATTTTAATATTTAGATTCCCTTTCATTAAGGAACTTTCCAAGAGTAACCTTTTAGATAGCATATCTATTAAGCAAACTCACAGAAGTTCAATTTCAAAGGTCCCGCTTTGAAAAAATATAACAGAAGTTCATTTTCGAATGTATTTTCTCGTAGAAATCACACGAAGGTAAACTTTTCAAAAGGCTTTTCTTGTAAAATCCTTTGGAATTGCTTTTTTGGAGTTCACTCTTTAAAAGAACCTTCCTGATTTTAATATTTAGATTCCCTTTAATAATGGAACTTTCCAAGAGTAACCTTTTAGATAGCATATCAATTGAGCCAACTCACAGAAGTTCAATTTCAATGGTCCCGCTTTGAAAAAATATAACAGAAGTTCATTTTCGAAAGTTTCTTCTCGAAGAAATTTCACGAAGGTTAACTTTTCAAAAAGTTTTCTTGTATAATCCCTTGGAATTGCTTTTTTGGAGTTCACACTTTAAAGGAACCTTCCGGATTTTAATATTTAGATTCCCTTTCATTAAGGAACTTTCCAAGAGTAACCTTTTAGATAGCATATCTATTAAGCAAACTCACAGAAGTTCAATTTCAAAGGTCCCGCTTTGAAAAAATATAACAGATTTTCATTTTCGAAAGTTTCTTCTCGAAGAAATTTCACGAAGGTAAACTTTTCAAAAAGCTTTTCTTTTATAATCCCTTGGAATTGCTATTTTGGAGTTCACACTTTAAAGGAACGTTCCGGATTATAATATTTAGATTCCCCTTCATAAAGGTACTTTCCGGAAGTAACCTTTTAGAATGCATTTCTATTAAGCAAGCTCACGGAAGTTTAATTTCAAAGGTCCCGCTTTTAAATAATATAACAGATTTTCATTTTCGAATGAATCTTCTTGAAGAAATTTCACGAAGGTAAACTTTTCAGAAAGCTTTTCTTTTATAATCCCTTGGAATTGCTTTTTAGGAGTTCACATTTTAAATGAACCTCCCGGATTTTAATATTTAGATTCCCTTTCATAGAGGAACGTTCCAAGAGTAACCTTTTAGAAAGCATATCTATTAAGCAAACTCACAGAAGTTCAATTTCAAAGGTCCCGCTTTGAAAAAATATAACAGAAGTTCATTTTCGAAAGTTTCTTCTCGAAGAAATTTCACGAAGGTAAACTTTTCAAAAAGCTTTTCTTGTTTAATCCCTTGTAATTGCTTTTTTGGAGTTCACACTTAATAGGAACCTCCGGATATTAAAATTTCAAAGGTCCCGCTTTGAAAAATATAACAGATTTTCATTTTCGAATGTATCTTCTCTAAGAAATTTCAAAAAAATCTTTTGGAATTGCTTTTTTGGAGTTCACACTTTAAAGGAACTTCCGGATATTAAAATTTTGATTCCCCTTCATAAAGGAACTTTTCGGAAGTAACCTTTTTGATAGCATTTCTATTAAGCAAGCTCACGGAAGTTCAATTTCAAAGGTCCCGTTTTTAAAAAATATAAAAGAAGTTCATTTTCGAAAGTTTCTTCTCGAAGAAATTTCACGAAGGTAACTTTTAAAAAATTTTTCTTGTATAATCCCTTGGAATTGCTTTTTTGGAGTTCACACTTTAAGGAACATTCCGGATTTTAATATTTCGATTCCCCTTCATTAAGGAACTTTCCAAGAGTAACCTTTTAGATAGCATATCTATTAAGCAACCTCAAATAGTTCAATTTCAAAGGTCCCGCTTTAAAAAAATATAACAGAAGTTTATTTTCGAAAGTTTCTTCTCGAAGAAATTTCACGAAGGGAAACTTTTCAGAAAGTTTTCTTGTATAATCCCTTGGAATTGCTTTTTTTGAGTTAACACTTTAAAGGAACCTTCCGGATTTTAATATTTAGATTCCCCTTCATAAAGGAACTTTCAAGAAGTTACCTTTTAGATAGCATATCTATTAAGCAAACTCACGGAAGTTCAATTTCAAAGGTCCCGCTTTTAAAATATATAGCAGATATTCATTTTCGAAAGTATCTTCTCCAAGAAATTTCACGAAGGTAAACTCTTAAAAAATTTTTCTTGTAAAATCCCTTGGAATTGCTTTTTTGGAGTTCACACTTTAAAGGAACCTCCGGATATTAAAATTTTGATTCCCCTTCATAAAGGAACTTTCAAGAAGTTACCTTTTAGATAGCTTATCTTTTAAGCAACCTCAAAAAGTTTAATTTCAAACTCCCGCTTTGAAAAAATATAACAGATTTTCATTTTGAATGTATCTTCTCCAAGAAATTTCACGAAGGTAAACTTTTCAAAAAGTTTTCTTGTAAAATCTTTTGGAATTGCTTTTTTGGAGTTCACACTTTAAAGGAACTTCCGGATATTAAAATTTAGATTCCCCTTCATTAAGGAACTTTCCAAGAGTAACCTTTTAGATAGCATTTCTATTAAGCAAGCTCACGGAAGTTCAATTTCAAAGGTCCCGCTTTGAAAAAATATAAAAGAAGTTCATTTTCGAATGGATCTTCTCGAAGAAATTTCACGAAGGTAAACTTTACAGAAAGCTTTTCTTTTATAATCCCTTGGAATTGCTTTTTTGGAGTTCACACTTTAAATGAACCTCCAGGATTTTAATATTTAGATTCCCTTTCATAGAGGAACGTTCCAAGAGTAACCTTTTAGAAAGCATATCTATTAAGCAAACTCACAGAAGTTCAATTTCAAAGGTCCCGCTTTGAAAAAATATAACAGAAGTTCTTTTTCGAAAGTTTCTTCTCGAAGAAATTTCACGAAGGTTAACTTTTCAAAAAGTTTTCTTGTATTATCTTTTGAAATTGCTTTTTTGGAGTTCACACTTTAAAGGAACCTTCCGGATTTTAATATTTAGATTCCCTTTCATTAAGGAACTTTCCAAGAGTAACCTTTTAGATAGCATATCTATTAAGCAAGCTCAGAAGTTCAATTTCAAACTCCCGATTTGAAAAAATATAACAGAAGTTCATTTTCGAAAGTTTCTTCTCCAAGAAATTTCACGAAGGTAAACTTTTAAAAAATTTTTCTTGTAAAATCCCTTGGAATTGCTTTTTTGGAGTTCACACTTAAAGGAACCTTCCGGATTTTAATATTTAGATTCCCCTTCATTAAGGAACTTTCAAGAAGTTACCTTTTAGATAGCATTTCTATTAAGCAAGCTCACGGAAGTTCAATTTCAAAGGTCCCGCTTTGAAAAAATATAACAGAAGTTCATTTTCGAAAGTTTATTCTCGAAGAAATTTCACGAAGGTAAACTTTTAAAAAAGTTTTCTTGTAAAATCCCTTGGAATGGCTTTTTTGAAGTTCACACTTTAAAGGAACCTCCGGATTTTAATATTTAGATTCCCCTTCATTAAGGAACTTTCCAAGAGTAACCTTTTAGATAGCATTTCTATTAAGCAAGCTCACGGAAGTTCAATTTCAAAGGTCCCGCTTTGAAAAAATATAACAGATTTTCATTTTCGAAAGTTTCTTCTCGAAGAAATTTCACGAAGGTTAACTTTTCAAAAAGTTTTCTTGTATTATCTTTTGAAATTGCTTTTTTGGAGTTCACACTTTAAAGGAACCTTCCGGATTTTAATATTTAGATTCCCCTTCATTAAGGAACTTTCAAGAAGTAACCTTTTAGATAGCTTATCTTTTAAGCAACCTCAAAAAGTTATATTTCAAACTCCCGCTTTGAAAAAATATAACAGATTTTCATTTTCGAATGTATCTTCTCAAAGAAATTTCACGAAGGTAAACTTTACAGAAAGCTTTTCTTTTATAATCCCTTGGAATTGCTTTTTTGGAGTTCACACTTTAAAGGAACCTCCGGATTTTAATATTTAGATTCCCTTTCATTAAGGAACTTTCTGAGAGTAACCTTTTAGATAGCATATCTATTAAGCAAACTCACAGAAGTTCAATTTCAAAGGTCCTGCTTTGAAAAAATATAACAGAAGTTCATTTTCGAAAGTTTCTTCTCGAAGAAATTTCACGAAGGTTAACTTTTCAAAAAGTTTTCTTGTATAATCCCTTGGAATTGCTTTTTTGGAGTTCACACTTTAAAGGAACCTCCGGATTTTAATATTTAGATTCCCTTTCATTAAGGAACTTTCCAAGAGTAACCTTTTAGATAGCATTTCTATTAAGCAAGCTCACGGAAGTTCAATTTCAAAGGTCCCGCTTTGAAAAAATATAACAGAAGTTCATTTTCGAAAGTTTATTCTCGAAGAAATTTCACGAAGGTAAACTTTTAAAAAAGTTTTCTTGTAAAATCCCTTGGAATTGCTTTTTTGGAGTTCACACTTTAAAGGAACCTCCGGATTTTAATATTTAGATTCCCTTTCATTAAGGAACTGTTCGTAGGTAACCATTTAGATGGCATTTCAATTAAGCAAGCTCACGGAAGTTCAATTTCAAAGGTCCCGCTTTGAAAAAATATAACAGAAGTTCATTTTCGAAAGTTTCTTCTCGAAGAAATTTCACGAAGGTAAACTTTTAAAAAAGTTTTCTTGTAAAATCCCTTGGAATGGCTTTTTTGGAGTTCACACTTAAAAGGAACCTCCGGATTTTAATATTTAGATTCCCTTTCATTAAGGAACTTTCCAAGAGTAACCTTTTAGATAGCATATCTATTAAGCAAACTCACAGAAGTTCAATTTCAATGGTCCCGCTTTGAAAAAATATAACAGAAGTTCATTTTCCAAAGTTTCTTCTCGAAGAAATTTCACGAAGGTTAACTTTTCAAAAAGTTTTCTTGTATTATCCCTTGGAATTGCTATTTTGAAGTTCACACTTTAAAGGAACCTCCGGATTTTAATATTTAGATTCCCTTTCATTAAGGAACTTTCCAAGAGAAACCTTTTAGATAGCATTTCTATTAAGCAAGCTCACGGAAGTTCAATTTCAAAGGTCCCGCTTTGAAAAAATATAACAGAAGTTCATTTTCGAAAGTGTCTTCTCGAAGAAAGTTCACCAAGGTAAACTTTTAAAAAAGTTTTCTTGTAAAATCCCTTGGAATGGCTTTTTTGGAGTTCACACTTTAAAGGAACCTCCGGATTTTAATATTTAGATTCCCTTTCATTAAGGAACTGTTCGTAGGTAACCATTTAGATGGCATTTCAATTAAGCAAGCTCACGGAAGTTCAATTTCAAAGGTCCCGCTTTGAAAAAATATAACAGAAGTTCATTTTCGAAAGTTTATTCTCGAAGAAATTTCACGAAGGTTAACTTTTCAAAAAGTTTTCTTGTAAAATCCCTTGCAATTGCTATTTTGGAGTTCACACTAAAATTTTCTTTTATTTTAATATTTAGATTCCCTTTCATTAAGGAACTTTCCAAGAGTAACCTTTTAGATAGCATTTCTATTAAGCAAGCTCACGGAAGTTCAATTTCAAAGGTCCCGCTTTGAAAAAATATAACAGAAGTTCATTTTCGAAAGTTTCTTCTCGAAGAAATTTCACGAAGGTTAACTTTTCAAAAAGTTTTCTTGTATAATCCCTTGGAATTGCTTTTTTGGAGTTCACACTTTAAAGGAACCTCCGGATTTTAATATTTAGATTCCCTTTCATTAAGGAACTTTCCAAGAGTAACCTTTTAGAAGGCATATCAATTAAGAAAACTCTCGGAAGTTCAATTTCAAAGGTCCCGCTTTAAAAAAAATATTACAGAAGGTCATTTGCGAATGTATTTTCTCGAAGAAAACTCACGAAGGTAAACTTTTCAAGAAGTTTTCTTGTATAATCCATTGAAATTGCTTTTTTGGAGTTCACACTTTAAAGGAACCTTCCGGATTTTAATATTTAGATTCCGCTTCATAAAGGAACTTTCCGGAATTAACCTTTTAGATAGCATTTCTATTAAGCAAACTCACAGAAGTTCAATTTCAAAGGTCCCGCTTTGAAAAAATATAACAGAAGTTCATTTTCGAAAGTTTCTTCTCGAAGAAATTTCACGAAGGTAAACTTTTCAAAAAGCTTTTCTTTTATAATCTTTTGGAATTGCTTTTTTGGAGTTCACACTTTAAAGGAACCTCCGGATATTAAAATTTTGATTCCCTTTGATTGAGCAACTTTCCAAGAGTAACCTTTTAGAATGCATATCTATTAAGCAAACTCACATAAGTTCAATTTCAAAGGTCCCGCTTTGAAAAAATATAAAAGAAGTTCGTTTTATAATGGATCTTCTCGAAGAAATTTCACAAAGGTAAACTTTACAGAAAGCTTTTCTTGAATAATCCCTTGGAATTGCTTTTTTGGAGTTCACACTTTATAGGAACCTCCGGATATTAAAATTTTGATTCCCTTTCATTAAGGAACTGTTCGTAGGTAACCATTTAGATGGCATTTCAATTAAGCAAGCTCACGGAAGTTCAATTTCAAAGGTCCCGCTTTGAAAAAATATAACAGAAGTTCATTTTCGAAAGTTTATTCTCGAAGAAATTTCACGAAGGTAAACTTTTAAAAAAGTTTTCTTGTAAAATCCCTTGGAATGGCTTTTTTGGAGTTCACACTTAAAAGGAACATTCTGGATTTTAATATTTAGATTCCCTTTCATTAAGGAACTTTCCAAGAGTAACCTTTTAGATAGCATTTCTATTAAGCAAGCTCACGGAAGTTCAATTTCAAAGGTCCCGCTTTGAAAAAATATAACAGAAGTTCATTTTCGAAAGTTTCTTCACTAAGAAATTTCACGAAGGTTAACTTTTCAAAAAGTTTTTTTGTATTATCTTTTGAAATTGCTTTTTTGGAGTTCACACTTTAAAGGAACCTCCGGATTTTAATATTTAGATTCCCCTTCATAAAGAAACTTTCGAAGAGTAACCTTTTAAATAGCTTATCTTTTAAGCAAATTCAAAAAGTTATATTTCAAACTCCCGCTTTGAAAAAATATAACAGATTTTCATTTTCGAATGGATCTTCTCGAAGAAATTTCACGAAGGTAAACTTTTCAAAAAGCTTTTCTTTTATAATCTTTTGGAATTGCTTTTTTGGAGTTCACACTTAATAGGAACCTCCGGATATTAAAATTTTGATTCCCTTTCATTGAGCAACTTTCCGAGAGTATACTTTTAGATAGCATATCTATTAAGCAAACTCACAGAAGTTCAATTTCAAAGGTCCCGCTTTGAAAAAATATAACAGAAGTTCATTTTCGAAAGTTTCTTCACTAAGAAATTTCACGAAGGTTAACTTTTCAAAAAGTTTTCTTGTATAATCCCTTGGAATTGCTTTTTTGGAGTTCACACTCTAAATGAACTTTCAGGATTTTAATATTTAGGTTCCCTTTCATAGATGAACGTTCCAAGAGTAACCTTTTAGATAGCATTTCTTTTGAGCAAACTCACGGAAGTTCAATTTCAAAGGTCCCGCTTTGAAAAAATATAAAAGAAGTTCATTTTCGAATGGATCTTTTCGAAGAAATTTCACGAAGGTAAACTTTTATAAAAGTTTTCTTGTAAAATCCCTTGGAATGGCTTTTTTGGAGTTCACACTTTAAAGGAACCTCCGGATTTTAATATTTAGATTCCCTTTCATTAAGGAACTGTTCGTAGGTAACCATTTAGATGGCATTTCAATTAAGCAAGCTCACGGAAGTTCAATTTCAAAGGTCCCGCTTTGAAAAAATATAACAGAAGTTCATTTACGAAAGTTTCTTCTCGAAGAAATTTCACGAAGGTAAACTTTACAGAAAGCTTTTCTTTTATAATCCCTTGGAATTGCTTTTTTGGAGTTCACACTAAAAGGAAACTTCCGGATTTTAATATTTAGATTCCCCTTCATTAAGGAACATTCCTTAAGTAACCTTTTAGAAAGCTAATCTTTTAAGCAACCTCAAAAAGTTCAATTTCAAAGGTCCCTATGTGAAAAAATATAACAGAAGTTCATTTTCCAAGGTTCCTTCTCGAAGAAATTTCACGAAGGTTAACTTTTCAAAAAGTTTTCTTGTATTATCCCTTGGAATTGCTATTTTGAAGTTCACACTTTAAAGGAACCTCCGGATTTTAATATTTAGATTCCCCTTCATAAAGGAACTTTCCAAGAGAAACATTTTAGATAGCATATCTATTAAGCAAACTCACAGAAGTTCAATTTCAAAGTCCCGCTTTGAAAAAATATAACAGATTTTCATATTCGAATGTATCTTCTCTTAAAAATTTCACGAAGGTAAACTCTACAGAAAGCTTTTTTTTTATAATACCTTGGAATAGCTTTTTTGGAGTTCACACTTTAAAGGAACCTCCGGATTTTAATATTTAGATTCCCCTACGTAAAGCAATTTTCTTTAATCAACCTCTTGTAAAAAATATCTCTTAAGCAACCTAACGGAAGTTCTAATTAGAAGGTCCCTGTGTGAAAAAATATAACAGAAGTTCATTTTCGAAAGTTTCTTCTCGAAGAAATTTCACGAAGGTTAACTTTTCAAAAAGTTTTCTTGTAAAATCCCTTGCAATTGCTATTTTGGAGTTCACACTTTAAAGGAACGTTCCGGATTTCAATATTTAGATTCCCCTTCATAAAGAAACATTCCTTAAGTAACCTTTTAGATAGCTTATCTTTTAAGCAACCTCAAAAAGTTATATTTCAAACTCCCGCTTTGAAAAAATATAACAGAAGTTTAATTTTCGAATGTATCTTCTCAAGGAATTTCACGAAGGTAAACTTTTAAAAAATTTTTCTTGTAAAATCCCTTGGAATTGCTATTTTGGAGTTCACACTTAAAGGAACCTTCCGGATTTTAATATTTAGATTCCTCTTCATAAAGGAACATTCCATAAGTAACCTTTTAGATAGCTTATCTTTTAAGCAACCTCAAAAAGTTCAATTTCAAAGATCCCGCTTAGAAAAAATATAACAGAAGTTTAATTTCGAAAGTGTCTTCTCGAAGAAATTTTACGAAGGTAAACTTTTCAGAATGCTTTTCTTTTATAATCCCTTGGAATTGCTTTTTTGGAGTTCACACTTTAAAGGAACCTCCGGATTTTAATATTTAGATTCCCCTTCATAAAGAAACATTCCTTAAGTAACCTTTTAGATAGCTTATCTTTTAAGCAACCTCAAAAAGTTCAATTTCAAAGATCCCGCTTAGAAAAAATATAACAGAAGTTCATTTTCGAAAGTATCTTCTCGAAGAAATTTCACGAAGGTTAACATTTCAAAAAGTTTTCTTGTAAAATCCCTTGGAATTGCTTTTTTGGAGTTCACACTAAAAGGAAACTTCCGGATTTTAATATTTAGATTCCCCTTCATTAAGGAACATTCCTTAAGTAACCTTTAAGAAAGCTAATCTTTTAAGCAACCTCAAAAAGTTCAATTTCAAAGATCCCGCTTAGAAAAAATATAACAGAAGTTCATTTTCCAAAGTTTCTTCTCGAAGAAATTTCACGAAGGTTAACTTTTCAAAAAGTTTTCTTGTATAATCCCTTGGAATTGCTTTTTTGGAGTTCACACTAAAAGGAAACTTCCGGATTTTAATATTTAGATTCCCCTTCATTAAGGAACATTCCTTAAGTAACCTTTTAGAAAGCTAATCTTTTAAGCAACCTCAAAAAGTTCAATTTCAAAGGTCCCTATGTGAAAAAATATAACAGAAGTTCATTTTGAATGTATCTTCTCGAAGAAATTTCACGAAGGTTAACTTTTCAAAAAGTTTTCTTGTATAATCCCTTGGAATTGCTATTTTGGAGTTCACACTAAAAGGAAACTTCCGGATTTTAATATTTAGATTCCCCTTCATAAAGGAACTGTTCGTAGGTAACCATTTAGATGGCATTTCAATTAAGCAAGCTCACGGAAGTTCAATTTCAAAGGTCCCGCTTTGAAAAAATATAACAGAAGTTCATTTTCGAAAGTTTCTTCTCGAAGAAAGTTCACCAAGGTAAACTTTTAAAAAAGTTTTCTTGTAAAATCCCTTGGAATGGCTTTTTTGGAGTTCACACTTTAAAGGAAGCTCCGGATTTTAATATTTAGATTCCCTTTCATTAAGGAACTGTTCGTAGGTAACCATTTAGATGGCATTTCAATTAAGCAAGCTCACGGAAGTTCAATTTCAAAGGTCCCGCTTTGAAAAAATATAACAGAAGTTCATTTTCCAAAGTTTCTTCTCGAAGAAATTTCACGAAGGTTAACTTTTCAAAAAGTTTTCTTGTATAATCCCTTGGAATTGCTTTTTTGGAGTTCACACTTAAGAGAAACCTCCGGATATTAAAATTTTGATTCCCCTTCATAAAGGAACTTTCGGAAGTAACCTTTTTGATAGCATTTCTATTAAGCAAGCTCACGGAAGTTCAATTTCAAAGGTACCGCTTTTAAAAAATATAAAAGAAGTTCATTTTCGAAAGTGTCTTCTCGAAGAAAATTCACCAAGATAAACTTTTCAGAATGCTTTTCTTTTATAATCCCGTGGAATGGCTTTTTTGGAGTTCACACTTAAAAGGAACATTCTGGATTTTACTTGTTAGATTCCCCTTTCATAAAGGAACTATTCGGAAGTAACCTTTAAGATAGCATTTCTGTTAAGCAAGCTCACGGAAGTTCAATTTAAAAGGTCCCGCTTTTAAAAAATATAACAGAAGTTCATTTTCGAAAGTGTCTTCTCGAAGAAAGTTCACCAAGGTAAACTTTTAAAAAAGTTTTCTTGTAAAATCCCTTGGAATGGCTTTTTTGGAGTTCGTACTTAAAAGGAACATTCTGGGTTTTAATATTTAGATTCCCCTTCATAAAGGAACTGTTCGGAAGAAACCTTTTAGATAGCATTTCAATTAAGCAAGCTCACGGAAGTTCAATTTCAAAGGTCCCGCTTTTAAAATATATAACAGATTTTCATTTTCGAAAGTATCTTCTCCAAGAAATTTCACGAAGGTAAACTTTTAAAAAAGTTTTCTTGTAAAATCCCTTGGAATTGCCTTTTTGGAGTTCACAATTTAAAGGAACCTTCCGGATTTTAATATTTAGATTCCCCTTCATTAAGGAACTTTCAAACAGTTACCTTTTAGATAGCTTATCTTTTAAGCAACCTCAAAAATTTTAATTTCAAAGGTCCCGCTTTTAAAAAATATAACAGAAGTTCATTTTCGAAAGTTTCTTCTCGAAGAAATTTTACGAAGGTTACTTTTTCAAAAAGTTTTCTTGTAAAATCCCTTGGAATTGCCTTTTTGGAGTTCACAATTTAAAGGAACCTTCCGGATTTTAATATTTAGATTCCCCTTCATTAAGGAACTTTCAAACAGTTACCTTTTAGATAGCTTATCTTTTAAGCAACCTCAAAAAGTCCTCAATTTCAAAGGTCCCGCTTTTAAAAAATATAACAGAAGTTCATTTTCGAAAGTTTCTTCTCGAAGAAATTTTACGAAGGTTACTTTTTCAAAAAGTTTTCTTGTATAATCCCTTGGAATTGCTTTTTTGGAGTTCACACTAAAAGGAAACTTCCGGATTTTAATATTTAGATTCCCCTTCATTAAGGAACTTTCAAGAAGTTACCTTTTAGATAGCTTATCTTTTAAGCAACCTCAAAAAGTTTAATTTCAAAAATCCCGCTTTTAAAAAATATAAAAGAAGTTCAATTTCGAAAGTTTCTTCTCGAAGAAAGTTCACCAAGGTAAACTTTTAAAAAAGTTTTCTTGTAAAATCCCTTGGAATGGCTTTTTTGGAGTTCACACTTTAAAGGAAGCTCCGGATTTTAATATTTAGATTCCCTTTCATTAAGGAACTTTCAAGAAGTTACCTTTTAGATAGCTTATCTTTTAAGCAACCTCACGGAAGTTCAAGTTTCAATTTTTCACACTCCTGCTTTGAAAAAATATAACAGATTTTCATTTTGAATGTATCTTCTCCAAGAAATTTCACGAAGGTAAACTTTTAAAAAATTTTTCTTGTAAAATCCCTTGGAATTGCTATTTTGGAGTTCACACTTAAAGGAACCTTCCGGATTTTAATATTTAGACTCCCCTTCATTA